>MJUU01019727.1:5257-19547 GCA_002080025.1 Modiolus philippinarum
CAAACAGTACCATGGTGAAATTTTGAAAAACTTTTTGTAAACCGGTGTAGTATTGAAACAATCACAAGGACAAATCAGTAGCACAAACATCACTGACGAAGACAAAACTAAAATTTTACAGCATGATATACAAGACAACACGAAAAANAAAAGTACTGACAGTGTGAACTCCCATAAAAACTGGGAGTGACATCAGGTGCTCCGGATGGGTAAGCATGTCCTGCTCCGCTAGCGGCACCCGTCACACTATCAGTGAGACGTCGTCATACTCTAATACACGTTTCAGAAGTTATGGATAAGTTTTCCGTGCGTCACACGGTTGACGGTCGTTAGACTGACGTTACGTTATGCGTCCAACAAGAGAATTTCTTCAACTTCTTCGGCGTGTGCCAACTTTCATACAAAAATTCGCGATCTAACAATACTCAAACTGTTCACTGTAGAACCATCAACTATAAGAATTCCTTCCTTCCATCAGTTGTCGCTGAATGGAACCCAATCCCAGATCATGTAAAATTTAATTCGTCTAAATCATTATTCAAAACGTATCTAGATTCGTCTATTAGGAAAATACCAAAACATTTTAATTGTGGTACAAGGAAAGGCCAAATTCTTCATGCCAGACTCCGATTGAACTGTAGCAGTCTCAACGACCACCTTTTCTGAAAAAAATTGACTAATTCTAGACTTTGTAACTGCGGGTAAGTAGAAAACACAAAATATTATCTTTTAGAGTGCAAAAATTATGAAAATGTCCGAGAATGTACAATCCAAACTCTAGGTAATACTATAAATCTGAAAACTCTACTCTTTGGCAGTGAACTATTGACCTAAGATGAAAATAAGAATATCTTTCACAAGGTTCAGTCCTTTATTATTGAGAGCGGGGGATTTGGTTAATAAATGATGGTCTTTTTCTACTTGGAAAATGGCAGGACGATCCTTACCGTAATTCAATGTTTGTTTAACTTAGACTTGTCTCACATTCTGTTGTTATAATTCAAGGGAAACAGATTAATATTAGCTGCGTCTAGTTTCTGAATCCCTTCGTCTTGAATATATATTTTGTAATATGTTACATGTATTATTATTGAATAAATATGTTTAAAGTAAATTCGCGAACGTCGACACGCGTTGGCCAAAACATTATTGTGTGACATGGCCGTAAATGACTACAAATATCTTAAAACAAAGCTCCGATGGAGCTGAATGTCGAAGCCCTGAAAATCTACACGGGGCAAAACTTCGTAGTCATCCAGTCATCCAAAGAACTGCTGCATACGTCTGCATGTATTGAGTTATTCCGTAATTACGTGAAAATAATCGGATATGTCGATTTCATTGCTATAAATATATGCAATACACGGGTAAACAAATGTTATTTTCATCTTTGACAAATAACTGCGCGACAGGTTCGTTGATCCGATACGCAATATAAAAAAACGAGTAATTTGATAAACATGCATATTGTTTTCAATTTAATATAACAACACCGTATTCAACTCAAGGAAATGAAGAAATATAATTTAAAAACATAATGTATACGATTTTGAAAGAAACTTGCGCACTATATTTTGATCATCTTTTAGAGCTGTTAATAGGCTTGAATTTCTTGTCATATTAACATCTCTCCAACCATTTCATGGCTTCGAGATAATTATACAGATAATTACCAGACTCGATTCGCACCTATGAGACATTGATAATAATAGGGTCATTAATTGTGGTATGCAACATAGACTCTATAACCTCTTGTTAATCATTGCGACTGTGGTAAACCATGAATTTTAAATTTTACATATATAGATGGCACCTGCATTGAAAAAATAGAAGTAAGATGCTCAGAATCCAAGGTTCTTAGACGTGAAGACAGTGTTATGTCCCAAGATTTCTATACCACATTGTACAAGAGTTGGGAAGCTTCAAACAGATTTAGGGATTTCAGATTCAGATTTGGTGGTTCGTTGAGTCACAAATATTTCAATTGTAAGTATGGATGTAATTTTCAAACCTTAATCAATCTATTTGAGCATGTTGTAACCTTATGTCTACTATCCAGATAACGTTTGCGAGTAAGAAACAACAATATTCCAAAATTCTATACACTAAAGGAGCATTATGAATGGGGCTTTTTTTACATCACAAGAGTAGTGAAACCGGTATGTTCATTAAACACTTACCCAGTATTGCAGGATTTATTGAATATCCCATTCAAATTGTGCAACTTAGTTACGGTACTCTGGTACCGAGAATGCATTGTAAATGGGAGGGACAGAAACTCAGTCAAAGAGCACTGGGAGGTTGAAAAGGTTATACCAGAGACATACATATACCCACATGTATGTTTTCTATTAATTTTGTCCCTGTTTATCATACATTCTTTTGTCCCTGTCAGAATCTTACTTTCATTCCCTGTTTTATATTTCAAGGTTTTAGAATTGATGACACACATTTTATTGGTATCTATGTAATTTATGGAGTATTCCTTCTGTGCACAGGTATGTAATGTTAATAAAGGAGTTTCAAGTAAATGTATATTATGACTTTGCGATCTTTCTGGTAAACCCACAAAAAAGACAACTAGGGTAGAAAAGTCCTAACGTACATGATAAAGGAAGGAAATGGGGTAAATGTCAAGGAGACAACATCCCATATCCAGGTTAAAACGACCCAAAACAAAGCATCTAGGGGAACAAACCACATCCAATAACCCAAATATCAAGAAACTAAAATTTTAAAAGAAGACAAGGACAAGCCAATGACCAACATATTCCTGAATTGGGACAGGCCCAAAAATTGCGGTGGGGTTAAACTCGTATTCTTGGATCCAAACCCTCCCCTATGTGTGGTGAATGGCTAAAAAATAAATACACAAAAAGACTCACAATAAAAATCAAACCAGAAAAAAGCCCAACTAATCAAGACGAGTACCCTTACAATGAAGTACATAAAACATGAAGACAATACACACAGGTACTGTCGCAATTACTGACAGCTAGCTAAGGACATAATTTCCGTTGACTATGATGTCAAGCCTTCTTACATATGAAACTTCAATTGAAATACTTCTAAATAGATTTGATATAACAACATCATCAATTATGAAAGAAAAACATGATATTGTGCAATGCTAATTACTGCTAATATGAAAAATTGTTTAAATTTAGTTATGGTGTAAAGCATTTAGGAGATGATCAATATTTTTGCCAACAAAAACTAGAAGTAAAGATTTAACAACAATGCTGTATTTATATCCTTTATGAATAAACTTGTTCACAGGATTAATAAGTTTGGAAGGACAATGTTTGAATTTATGCGCTTTGTAAATGATATTGCCATAGAAGTTTGGATGTAGAAGTTTTTCAGTGAGACAAAGATTTCGGTCGTTGAAGTCAGAAACATTACTACATACTCGTGCATATCGAACAAGTTGTGAAATGTAGACCCCGTAAGAAGGGGCTAACGGAACATCGCTGTCGAGATGGGGGAAATTGACTGTAGGGAAGGAGAAATCGTCTCTTTTATCATAAACCTTAGTGTTTAACTTTCCTTGATTTATTGAAATATCAAGATCAAGAAAAGGAGTATAATCACTACTGCTATTGGATTTATTTAAAGTAAGTTCTGCAGGATAAATTTCATCTGTAAATTTAGAAAATTCAGGATTATTTAAAGCCAAAATATCGTCCAAATATCTATATGTATTGTTAAATTTATCCACTAAGTGCTGTTTAGAAGGGTCTTTTTGAATTTTTGCCATGAATTGTGACTCGTAGCAATAAAGAAATAAATCTGCTATGAGAGGTGCACAGTTGGTACCCATCGGAATACCTATTTTTTGCCGATAGACTATCACCATAACGAACAAAAATATTATCAAGAAGAAAATTTAATGCTTTTATCATATCCTGACAAGTCCAGTTGGTATATTTGTCATGTTTGTCGTCACTGAAAAACGATTTAAATGTATTACATTCTGATTTTTTGAAGGACCATTTGATCAAATACGAAAATTTCTCTTTGATGAGTGTATGCGGTAATGTAGTATAAAGTTAGAAAAATCATAGCTATCGACGGAGGTGTATGCTTCATTAACAGATCGAAGTCTTTCCAAAACTTCTACTGAATTTTTAACACTCCAAAAGTAGTTAATTCCACTGTATTCATAACATTTGTTGTTAAAGTTGATGACGAGATTTTTTATGGTAGTAAGTGCACTGGTCAATAAAACAGATATGTGTGTAGTTGAACATTTACTAGATGCCGAAATGAAACGAAATTTGAAAGGATTTTTGTGAAGTTTAGGAAGCCAATACATAGCAGGAATGCTTTTATAATTAGAAGTTGCTTTAAGTTCAGCTGTAGCTATCATGAGATCATCAATTATTTGTGTTTCTGTTGACGTGTTAGCTTGAAATGTACTAGAATTGGTAATTTCATTCCGAGGCACCTCGATGTAATACTTACGTCAAACAACGACCACATTATTGGCTGTTTTATCTGCCGGAACAAATATATACTCTTTTTTCCAAATCTTTTAACTTCCGTTTAATCTTTGAAATCGCAGGAATGGTAATGGTATTTTGTTGCTTATAATGTGTTTCAAAATGATTTATTCGGATATCAACAACTTCCATGCATTTGTTAATGAAAGTGTCTTATGATTTTTTATCCGCATTTTCTCTTTTACACCACTTTTTACAAAATGACAAGACGGCTTTTTAATGACTTCACGACAGTCCAGTACATGGTATCAATTGGAATATAATAAATAAATTGATTGGATTTTTGTCCACAATGGTCAATTGGATATAAAAAAACATTCAACAAACATCAAGTAAACTACCAAAGGAGCAATGGAAATGTGGCTACTAGTAATAGTCAAGTCAGACGAATACATTATATACCAACAACATAAGCCCTTAAGGGCTTTTAAATCGTCTATTTACTAGTACTACAACGTCCAAAGATGTAACAAAAACGAGAATACAGAAAAGTAAGACATTAGACGTTCATAAAGCATGGAAATAAAAACACAACATTCAAAACTAAGGCACTTCAATGTGAACTCCCATGAAACTGAGAGTGACATTAGGTGCTCCGGAAGGGTAAGCATGTCCTGCTTCGTTAACGACACCCGTCACTACTATCTGGGAGTTATTCCATGGTCAGAAGACATGAAATCTAGCTGAAATATCTTTTTTTCATTTGGGACACCGACACGTCATATTTTTGAATGATGTTATAGTATGGTGACGACCATATAATTTCTGGAGGGATGAAAGTAACAAAGACTAACAATGCAAATGGGGGTACATGCAATTACCGTCAAGATCCGAAGTCCATGAGACAAAAAGACAAAATAGGTCGAAACGGTCGGAAAAATTGTCGACCATTGTCGATCCTGACTTGGAACGGATATTTCAAAAGAAATAGGGGGTTAAACCCGTTTTATGGGATGCCAAGCCTCCCCTTGCATTACGGTAGTGTCCGGTAGCAACTCAACAGCAATTGCTACTGAAAGGTCGTAGACAGTTAAAAGAAATGATCATCCCAGTACTAACTAAAAATAATTTTGAATCAGAGTTCGGACCGATACATCAATTTTTTCCACAAAGGACAGATATCTATGAAAGAACTTTTTTAATGATCGTATGAGACGGAATTTATTGAAGCCTTGATAAACAAAGCGGTCACGGAGATAACTATGTCCAGTGAGAAAGTCTGTACAATTTGTGCTAGCTATAGCATAACAAATCAACTGTGAAACATACACTCCGTAAGCAGGAGAAGCTCAAATATTACTGTCCATGTTAGGGAAATAGATAATTTTGAAATTAAAAAATCACCCCTTTTGTCGTATATTTAAGTACTGAGGTGACCAGTCTCGTACTAAAATCTTATATTCTATGCGAAATAATATTTTTGAGGTGCAATGCAGTCTCCAGAACAAGCATTCGATAGCATACTTTCATTTTCCATATACGAAAAAAGTTATTGTAATTATTATCATTGTTTGCACATAGATATTGTGATCGTTTGGTTTTCATTAGGTTCTCTTAGGACGAAATCATTCAAATTCATCATATAAATCACTTCAATTATGAATTTATATAGTTTCATCTTTTAAGTAATGCTTCTAAAGGGCCTGTGGTAGATACAGCGACTACCTTGATGAGCTCGGTTCCTTACAAATAGGCTACTTAAACAAGGGTATGCTAACCATAACTTGAAGTCATCACTACTGTCGACATTACCATCTTGTGAACCGCTATGGGATAACTGTTTTCCAGATGACAACAGGTCTTTCCCTTTAAACGCTTAATTGCTATTTCATCTACCGGAGTTCAACACGGCGGATGTCTTATAAGCAGAAGATGCTGACTCTACCGGTGCACCTGATCTCGCCCATAGTTTTTGATTGGGTCCATGTTATCCCCCTTTTTATGTGTGTATCTTCATTTTTCTTTTCTGTGCTGTACTCATGTTATGTCTTTTTTTGTTTCTTTGTTTTTCCGATGCTGCCATTGTTCTTGAATTCACATAGTATTCGTTTTATAGACTAACGGTTCTGTTCTCACTTACTTTACCTTTCTGAAATTACTAAACTGGCGGTAAAATTATGTGCCAATCGCAACTTTTGTTACCAAAATTTCAATGTCACTCGTGATATTTCAGTTATACCTGATAATTCATACATTAAACGATACAAGTTATGGAACTATGTTAATAAAATGACCATGACTATCAAATGCAATTTTGGTAGTACAGTCAAGGTTTGAAGAACTTATTCCGGTATGTATGAAAACACTTAGAACATTTCATTGTCTCCTGATTTTGCCGACTTTCCCAGCTTGTCTCCTGATTTGGCCAATACGTTAAAAACGACAGTAGAATGCCGAAGGAACAAAGCACAAGATTACATAAATCAAAGTACGGAGACAATGCAAAAGCAAGAACACCATAAGACGGAAGACCAAAGACACTACATGCCCTCAAAACACACAAACACTACAAATACAACACAAAAAAAACTAAAGCATTCACAGTGTGAACTCTCAAAAAACAGAGTGGCATCAGGTGCTCCGGAAGGGTTTACAAGTATGGCCTGTCCTGTATACAGCTTCAAAGCTCCCATCACCAATTTTCCATATTTTTATCATTTTTGCAGGAATACACAATGTTTTATGGTGTGAACAAGATCTAATCATCAATTTGTATTTGACAATAGATGGTGTAATGTCAATTTTTCTGTTTCCAATATTATTGATGAATTGGAAGATACGAGTAGGTGGTTGTGTAAATGAGCCTGATAAAGTGGGAGATGGGACGTTATGGTATTCTCTGCTGTCACTTCGGATTCTAACATCAATACTTGGTAAGTTTCAAATATAAAACCTATTTACCTATATATCATTTTTAGACTATCATTATGAATATAAATAGAATTTTTAGCTCACCTACTGTAGCCAGGACGAACTTTTGCCACCACTTGTGTCCGTTGCAGTCCGTCGTCGTCCGTTGTAAACTTTTCATTCAAAGATATTCTTCTCTGAAACCTCTGGAACTATTGGATCCAAACTTGACCACAATAGTCCTTGGGTATTCCCCTTTAAAAATGTGTCCGGCAAGGCCACGCCTCATTCAAGATTGTCACCAACGGGGAACATGATGTAGTAGCATTAGATCCTATGTAAAAACATTCAAAGATCTTGTCCTCTAAAGCAACAAAGCCAATACGGAATTTTCGAGATAGGAACTCTGGTGTAATTGAAGGCGGAAACGATCACCTCAAATACCAGTAAGGCGGAGCTGGGACTAATATATTAGTCCCAGGGCGGAGTGACTGGATTCTTGACCTATTGAGATAAATACATTTCACAGGAAAAACAGAATATTTATGAAATTGAAGTATATACTTATAATTGTTGATATATGGCAATTCTTTAAACTTTAATTAACTAAAAACAACTACTTTGAACCAAACTTGGCCACAATAGGACTTTTGTGGTCCCCTTCGAAAATATGTCCGGCAAGTCCACATCACATCCAAGATTGGTGCCAGAGGGGAACATAGTTTAACATTGGGACTCTTTAAGAAAAAAAATCAAAGATCTTCTTTTCTGAAACTACTTAGCCAATGGGAACCAAACTTGGTCACAACAGGACTTGGGTGGTCTCCTTTGAAAATATGTCTGACAAGTCCACATAACATCCAAGATGGGCACCAGAGAGAGGAGCATAGTTTAACATTGGATCCTAATAGAAAACATTTGAAGATCTTCTCCTTTAACACAACAAAGCCAATTGAATTTTAACTTGGTTATCTAAGTCCTTAGGTGGTCCCTTTAAAATGTGTACTTCCTAGGTACTGCGGTTGTGAATTGCGAGAACCCTTCTCAATTGCTGTATATTGTAAATAACGCAAGTACTTGTAACTTTGATTACATATACTCGTAATTTAGTGATGCCACAGGGTTTGTTTAGTTACAAAGCATGCTATATTTATAAAGGGTATAAATACATTGGACTGCCAGACACTTAAAATGAACTCAAAGTTTATTGTTTATTGAAATCTGAAGAAAAGCAGGTTAACAGTCGCCCCATGCTCCTTGATATAAACAACACATTTTAACGCAAGTTTTTCTTTTCAGGAACAGTAATGATAATATATCTGGAGGATACGGACAATGTACCAGACGGACAAGATTGTCTAGTAGGATACTATATAGTCTATTGTACTGTTATCGTGGAATGGATATTCCTTACCATTGTAGTATTTCTACCAACATTATTTTATGGAGTAGCATATTTTGTTGCCCCAGCTCAATACAAAAATACCATTCAACCGGGTTCAGTTTAAGTCTACCTTTCTGGTGAACCGGCTTCAATATCCTGCACTGCCCTGCTACCACAGTTTCCAGCTTTTGTGGAGGAAATCTGAGTGGTCTCCGGGTATATTTGAGATTCGTACTTTTTACATCGGAGTGTTGTTATAATTCGTTCTCTTATTTTTTCTGTCAAGCATATATAAAGAATAAAATTGGCAAAGCCCTGTGCACTGTCTCCAATTCCCTGAAATCAGATAAAAAAGGAGAAAGGTCCTTCATGACAAAACAAATAGCGTCATAAACAATGTTAATAAAATTAATAAAACATCACTAAACTTGTTGTGTTTAATTTTTTTTTATCATATTTATATACATGTACCATTCATACTGCTACTGATATACAGAAATAAAACGAACTGAAAAGTTTAAACGTTTAAAAAAGAACAAAAATAAATTCTAAAATAATTTATTTTAACGCAGGCTCAGAAAAAATGCCAATTGAAATACAATTGTTTTACTCATTAATCTAACCTGTAGAATTGCAAGCCATCTAGATCTGTCCGAACTAGCAAAATCATGTGCAAAACTCCCCACAAGAAACCGCAGAGTACCCCATATTCTCAAAACTATAAAAACCAGTGGTACGAATGTTAGCTTTATATTTGCTTCATGTAAAGCTGCTTTTCTTGTTTTTCCAACTCTTACTAATGTTGTTTTTGACTGCAATATAAATTATAATAAGCACAAGCAAAACGTCAAAGTAGGTTCAAGTTTTTAAAAATAAGTAGATCGAAAGCCAAGCAATTATACCAACTATGTACTTGTATCAATTTGTGTTGGGTAAATAACACAATCCATTCACCGACCTAGCTTGTTCCAACGTCTAGAGCAACAAAATTTTTACTGAAAGAATCACGCGCAATCTACAAATACAAGAACGGCATCAACAACCTACATCCACAACAACAGAAAAAAGGCAATAAATAAACAATTACAAATATGCCACTATGTATGATAATTCAAGATGATGAAATTGTTTTGAAACAGGTACATGCAGATTGTGATTCTCTCTAGACGTGATATAAACACAACAAATATACAGAAAGATAAGAGTTTAAAGAAACGAATCAATTTAACAAAGACAATCAATGAAGAAGATTCCACAGTGATATGACACAAAAACATGCAGACCTAATCAAATAAAACGCTAAAGAATAAAATATCTGCATTTGCGCATTTCAAAAGGAATCGGAACCGTTCAGAGACTAGACGAAACAAACCAACAGTGCAGGTCCGAAAACCTTTATTTACAATCTAGAAACTGACCTGATATTGACATTTGTTTAGGCCTTGTGTTTTTTTCTTTTGTCTATCAAATGTTTCATACGCTTTGATGTTTTGTCTTTCAAGTGTGTATTCTTATCTGAGCTAAGAGACACAAATGGTTGAAATGATTCTTTGCAGAAAGCAAATTAATTGCACATTTCGGCATTTTTTGCTACATAAACTGAAGGATTCCCTTACAATATAAAAGTTTGAACAAACGATGTAGTCCTATCGCTATATGAGTAAACAAAGCAAGGATATGGAGTAGATGCAAATATAAATATTTGGTAATGAAACGATGCTTTTTATTGTTCTCCATCTTGAATTTAAACTGATGCCTTCAACAAATAACTTTGCCCATACTTCATGGTAATTTCACAGACACCCTTCGCAACGGTTTGAGCAGAATTTATTGCTATATGTCTTGTAAATATCACTGCATGCATGCAGGATTTTCATTAAACATAAGATTAACATAATTTTATTTCGAAATCTTAATTTTTCTTTGCTGGATAGTAATTATGCTATCATACAGTTTTATTTTGTCATTTTTAGATTGATGTAAATCAATTATGTACCAAACTGACTATCTATTTACCTTCCTCCAAAGGAATATCTTCACGATCGAATACAACACAACAGTTGCTACATAGGCACTCATCTCCCACATCTTCCCTGTGAAAAACTGCCAGAATAATGCGTTGGTTACACGTGGATCTATCCAACACCAACTTGGCTGTTCCAGTGTTGTATCATATCCAAGTACATTCTTCGCAAGAGCCACAATAACAATCAATGCTAAAATGGAATGGTGTGGTCTTGTTACTGATTGATCTTGGGTAACCGATCAGACTAGCAAGTATATTCCATCTTTCCCCCATAATTTGCGGTACTAGCTTTATTTGTTAATTTTTATTTCAGTTATTCTTTTTGTTTTGCTTTATCAAATGTAGGTCTTCTAATGTTCTTTTTCTTTGCTCTATCTATTGTTTTATTGCCTCTTTATATGTTATTTCTATGTTTTGGATTTTAATGTTCAACATTTCCCCCTTCGGTTTGCTGTTTCGGTGTTTTGCAGAAGTTTGTGTTATCTCACAAATGATTACAATATCACAAAGCAGTTATTATTTATTTTTTAAAACTCTGCCAATATATTAATTTGACAATCTGATGTTGACATTCGTTGTGTAAATCAGAACATTTAAGATTTCCTCTGCTGAAGGATTTATGACCTTCATAATTTGATTGAGTTGAATCAATGTATATGAATATATACTATTCGTAATTTGTTTTGCGAGTATGGAATTCTCTGCTTGTATTGCATCGAGTGCGGCAGCACGAGATGTACTACAAGCTGAGAAATCCATCCGAGCAAAACAAATTACTAATAGTGTTTTAATCGCTAATTCTGTTATAATAATTAATATATACCGGATATATGGTTCTTTTGCTACAGAAATATTTTTCATGTTAAATTCTTAGTATATAATTTTTGGTGAAATATAGCGCTTACTTTCTTGGGATTGTTTTTTTTCACGAAACGTCACGCGACGTGATATTAATACGCTGTTGCTAACGTTCCACAGAGATTTACGATAATATGTTTACATCAGTACAGCGCAGTGATAATAAAATTATCGTCCATCGGGAACAATTGAAAATCAAGCAAATTAGCGATAAACATGTATATTTGTAATCCTTAACTGCTTCAGTAATTTTGAATACATCTATAGATCTGTCTTAATTTGTAAATCATTTTTGTTTTACTAGAACTACAACTACAATTAAGATGAGGTACTACTAGTATACATACCCGGAAGGGTCCAGCATATTAATGAGAACACTTTCATGTACCTCGACGCAAACGATGGCTGCGACTTGACAATACTGAAAACTAAACACAGGCCTATGACGACCGTCCAGGAAAATGAACTGATGCTGGAATAGATAGTTATTGCACTTTGTATTTCACAGTACACCAAACTTCTATGAATTACTTCACTATCACGATGGATTAACCAAATAACTCCTAAAATGTTCCCAAATGCTGTTAGAGCATCCATTATGGACATGTGCACCAAAAGTCGTCTGCTAGAAGTTCTAAAATCTTTGTAACAAATGTATATAACAGTGATCCCGATCCCACCAAATATGGATAAAGATGACATTACCGTTGTCAGTACAATATATGGCCAGTCTAAACCTTCATTACTACTGTCGGTACCATTTGAACTAGGCATTGTAGAGGACATTCCTGGGAAAATCTGGACTGCAATAAACTGTAGAACGCAATACTTTTCTGATTTGATGGGAGATAAACAGGATGCTTGGTACCTTGTTAAAATATGAATTCTAATAATATATAAAGTACACTTAACACATTAATCATCTTTATGTCAGGAATGAAGTGCACTTATTAGAAGAAAAATCTATGACTGCCATGGATATTATCTGAAAATAAATTTGTACTCGGAAGACACGGATATGTATAGGAAAAATTCACTTGCTGTAAACAATCAAAACCAAGTGAATATATATGAGGAAGGTCTTGTATTTAAATTTGAGCAGCTTTCATATTGACTTATATATATATATTAACAAAGATGCTTTCTACACAGAAGTAAATACACATTATGGAATCGATGTATCTTTTTTGAGCTCTGAAGAATGTAACACTACACAGTGCTTAAAAATAAAAATGGCTTGCAATTGTATCTTTACAATTTAATGTAAAGAATTAAAAAATATTTTTGTATTGATTATTGATCCTGAGTTTTAAGTCCTGTTTTTTATTAGTCTATCTTTATTAATTCTTCTTTATATCCATTAGTATCAGGCAAAGAATATTGGAAGCTTTTGCTTGTTTTGGCATCCAAAATGCATGAGAAGTCTTAAACAATGATTTTTCTATAACATATGTTGTTTTATGTTTACTTTGTCAGCAACACTGAAGCTGAAGGCAAAACGGGTGTCTAGAGTCATTGCTTAAGTCTCAAAATTTACGGTACGACCACATTTTTTTATGCTACAACTGCAATTTGACATATTATCTTGGACCTCCCATACAACAGGTACTGCTTGGATGATATCCAATCATTGGTACCAGAACAGTGGCCCACAGGGATGTGTTCTGAGAGCTTGCTTGGCTGAAATACGCTTGGAATAAAAATGACAACCTTTCCCACATGAACAAAAAAGTCTGCGATTGTAAAACCTGCAGCCAGTTCTTGTCTTCTGGGGACTGGCCACGTTTTTCTATTGTTATGCAGTTGAAAAAACAAAAGAGTCTGTAATCAACTGTTATAAGGGATTAGAATGGACGGACATTCATCATATTGACTAGGTTACAGAAGTAAAAATGCCAAGCCTTCTTTCATTAGGAGTAAATAAGCCAATGTTTAAAGATACAAGGCTTTTAAAGCCATTTGTGATTTGCCGACGACAGATCAGAAAAAATACAGAAGAGAGCTAGGCAAAAGATTCAACCCTTACTCAAAAAGATGAAGAAAAACTAAAAAATACTCACACTGGGCTATCATAGAATGAGAGGGGACATGATGATAGAACTATATAAGATAACAAATAAGAAGTACGATACCGAAGCTTACTCAATTGTAAAACTAGTAAACATGGTCAAGGATAGTAATGTAAGATATAGTACTAGACATAGGTCTTTAAAGATTGTGATAGAAAGATACAAGGCAGTACTACTTTATAAATGGAAGTTAGTGAATATTACCCGATAAAATAGAAACAGCACCCCCATATAACAGCTTCAAAATAAGCTTGACAAATATTGGAGAAATCGTGAAATCCAATATGAAGATTAAAAAGCAGATTTGATAGAGAATCAACCCGGAGATGCGCAATATGAAATAGATAAGGACTAAGATGAAGAGTCTGGAGAAGTGGCTCGTTGGGCCAGTTTCAGAAAACATCACTTTGTATCACAATGTAATAGAGTAAGCTGGAAAGGTATCGATGGCCGTACGTGTAAGTTGCAAAAAGAACGAGTTCCACTGTGATTGTTCCATCGTAATGTTTTTTTTTTTTATTATTGTATCATTAATCTTTAAACAGACAAACCATACGGTGAGAGTAAAACTATCACGATAGTACTCAAAACATGTACA
>MJUU01019727.1:19678-58723 GCA_002080025.1 Modiolus philippinarum
ATACAAGGCAGTACTACTTTATAAATGGAAGTTAGTGAATATTACCCGATAAAATAGAAACAGCACCCTCATATAACAGCTTCAAAATAAGCTTGACAAATATTGGAGAAATCGTGAAATCCAATATGAAGATTAAAAGGCAGATTTGATAGAGAATCAACCCGGAGATGCGCAATATGAAATAGATAAGGACTAAGATGAAGAGTCTGGAGAAGTGGCTCGTTGGGCCAGTTTCAGAAAACATCACTTTGTATCACAATGTAATAGAGTAAGCTGGAAAGGTATCGATGGTCGTACGTGTAAGTTGCAAAAAGAACGAGTTCCACTGTGATTGTTCCATCGTAATGTTTTTTTTATTATTGTATCATTAATCTTTAAACAGACAAACCATACGGTGAGAGTAAAACTATCACGATAGTACTCAAAACATGTACATGTACTAACATGCGTTCACCTTGCGTCATGACACTTTAAAATTCCATCAATATACTTTTACCCACCTAATTTCCACTATAATGCTTTAACCTTCCACTATGACGCATGATGCTTTAATCTTCCATCATGCTGCTTTTAACTTTTACATTCAATCATGACTCTTTACACGCCACCTTTGTACATTTCACCAAACCCAACATATATAGTGCTTATCATGATGCTTTAAACTTTCTTTATAACTTCCTTCATGAATTATTTACTTGACTTAATCCACTTCGCCCCATGGGGGAAATGGGGAGACCATTGTTGCTTTCCACTTCTTCCTGTCTTTTGCCAAGGTCTTTACTTCTCCCCAGGTCTTCCCAATCTATATGTTCTATGTTAGATCCATTTTCAAAGTGTTTTTAGGTCTTTCTTTCTGTGGCCATATGGTCTCCAGTCTAGAGAGTGAGGGTCACGTTGGTGATTTCTCAAAGTGTGTCCTATCCAATTCCATTTTTTTCTTAGTATGGTTTGTGTGACATGCTCTTGTTTGGTTCTCTGCCACAAATTCTTGTTACTTATTTTGATTGGTTATTTTATTCCTAGGGTGTTTCTTAGGCACCTGTTTAGGGATACTTGCACTCTGTTGGTGGAAGCTGATGTTTATCACCATGTCTCTGATCCATACAAAAGTACTGATTTCATATTCTAGTTTAATATTCTGATTTTCTTTGATGTTCTTAGCGCCTTGCTCCTCCAGATTGGTGTAGGGATGGCATAGGCTTGTTTGGCTTTTCTTTTCCTTGCCTTGCCTCATCTGTCCCTCCTGTTGTGCTGAAGACACTTCCAAGATACTTAGTAGGCAAATTGTGTGATTTCTTCAATATGTTAGCACCTCTAAGTTTAGTTTTATTTAGATTATTTGCTTTTATTCTCATCGTTTTTGTCTTTGTTGGGTTGATGTAGAGTCCAACTTTCTTTCCATTTATTTCAAGGTTTGTTGCTTGGCTTTGAGAGTCCAGGTGTCGATGAGAAAGCTGACAAATATCATCTGCAAAATCGAGATCTTCTAGACATGATTGTAGTGTCCATTTGATGCCTAAAGGTGTACTGTATGCTGTTCGACTGACCCAGCCTATTACCACCGGAAAGGCAAAAGGAGAGAGTAGATATACTTGTCTAATACCAGTGCTGACAGGGAAAGGATCTGTAAGGCTTCCATCATGGATGACTTGACAAGTGAATCCATTGTAAAGCTGTAAAATGATGGATATTATTTTTTTCAGAAATGCCATAATACCCGATAATGTTCCACAGTATTACTGTCAAATGCTTTTTCAAAATCTTTAAATATGAGGTAAAGTATGGTATGCCATTCAAATTGTTTGTTCTATTATGATTCGTAAGGTAGCAAATTCAGTCAGTGCATGATCTCTCTTGTCTGAATCCTGCCTGTTCGTCTCTTAGTACCTTATCGACTTCTTTTTTCATTCTTTGTAAAATAATATGGCCTAGAAGTTTGGGAATCGAAAGCAAAGTTATACCTCCCCAGTTTACACAGATGGAGCTATCGCCTTTCTATGGAAGTTTAACTCAAAGTCCTATGCTCCAGTCTTCGGGTATCTGTTCATCCTCCAATATTTTGTTCAGAATATGTTGAAATTTATCTATAGAGATGTTATCCAATGCTTTCAAAGCTTCTCGAGGTATGTTGTCTATTCCACTAGCTTTTCCGTTTTCCAGATTTATGCAGCAGCTACTTTTGTTATAATTATTCTTCCTGTCTTAATCCTAAGAGCTGATCCATTCTCTATGTTAGAAGGATCTATGGGTGGGGGTCTATTCAAGACTTTTTGAAAATGTTCCCGTCAACGTTTCAATTGTTCCTCTGGTTTTGTGATCACATTGCCATTTATCTCTCACTGGGGTAGTAGAACTAGATATTTTGCCACTCGGTTGGTGGGTTATATTGTACAGGGTTTTTGATACCTTTGTTACTTGCTGTTTCTGCTTCACCTGCTTTTTGTTCAAAATACTTTCTCTTATCGTGTTTGCATGCTTTCTTTACCTTCTTGTTTTTCTCGGCGTATATTTCTTGTGCCTGTCTTGTTTGTTGTCTCGTAGTAACATTTAAAACTTTTTCTTTGCATTTCCTCCTTTTTTCTATTATTGTCCAAGTATCATCTGACATCCAAATTTTGCGTTTTTGTTGTATAAATCCTAAAGATTGACAAGTTTCTAGAATTGCTTGTCTGGTTTGTTCCCAGGTGCTATTAATATTACATTTTTTTTTCTAAAATAGCAAATTTATATTGCAGAGAGAATTGGAATTCCTCTTTGATGGATTGATCTTTCAGTTTTTCAACATTAAATTTCTTTCGTTTGTTTTCATTCTTTTTGTGGCTAAGATTTTGAGGCATATTTGTCCTACTACTAAGTGACTATCTGTAGTGGCATCTGCACCTCTTTTTACCTCGACATCCTGCATTGATGATCTCCATCTTTATGAAATATCTATCTAATTCTCTGCGTTTCTAGCCGGTGACACCCATGTAACTTTCTGGCAGTTCTTACGAGGAAAAAGTGTCCCTCCTATAACTAAGTTGTTAACAGCACAGAGGTTCGCAAATAGCTTACCATTCTCATGTTCATTTGTCCTTTTCCATGTTTGCCTATTTCTCTATCCCTTCCTTTTCTATCTGATCCAACCTTGGCATTGAGATCGCCCATTAATATCAATGTCTTTTTTTTGCACTTTATCAATGGCTTGCTGGATTTTCCGATACTAACAGGTTTAAAAAGGTGATTTTCATCCCTGTTGGCATTCGGAATCATATATTCTACCTTTGCAGGTCACCGGCTTACCAACACATTAAAATTGCATCATGATGCCTTTACCTTCTATCATAGTGTTTTTAACTTCCATCAAGATGCTTTAATCTTCATTTATGACAGCTTTACCTTGAATCAAAATGCTTCAAACTTCCATCATGAGGCCTTTTTAAAACTTCGTTCATGTTGCTTTAAACTTCCATTATAAAAGCTTTACGTTCAATCATGATGCTTTAAACTTCAATCATTATGCTTTAAGCTTCATTTATGATGTTTTTAACTTTTTACCTGGTGGTTTTGCATGTTTTTGGCTGATATAAGTAAGAATTTTCTTTTATCTAGATGCTTTTATTGTTCATCATGATCCTATACTTCATTTTAACTGGATGTTTCTGACAACATCAAAATAATGAATCAGTTTTTATGGTGATGCTTTGAGGCTTTTGACTTCCATCATTATTCTCTCAACTTCCATCCCGATGGTTTTGATTTTCATCTCGGTGGAATTGTGTCGACTTTTGACAAGCATCATATTTAAAAGCATAGTGATTCTAGTTACAACCATAATGATAGTATCCTTCTTTAGCTCTGTCCTTAGCTTATTTTGGCTTTCCATTTAGTTCATATTTGGTTATTTGTTGTCTATCAGGTTTTAAACATCTTTAAATTTATGTTCTTTCAAATGGTTAGATTTTATCTGCACCGATGAGACACAACTTGTCAAAATGGCCATATGCAACCTAAATTTACAGTAACTTAAGTATTTTGTTATTTGACATGAACTAACACTGACAGAACTGGTGTCCCCACATTAACAAAACACCTGTAGTATCGTGTCCATGCTGCAAAAAATTTGAATGCCACAATACAGCATTATTAAAGATAAAGTAAAGCGTAGTTCACCAGATACATAAGATGTATACACTAACCATGTATACATAATTCCTCAAATATAAATGGCCACAAAATTTGACCAAACCACTGAACTGAAGACCAGGTCATCATACAGTATACGGTAATTGAGATACTAACAAGGATGTAAAATCGAAGGCAAGTTTCAACAGTCATGCTGAAAATGTAGGTTAATGTGACCCAATTTCGTCTGAATGCTGACCAACTACCGGAGATGCCTGCACAGGCAAGATCCTATCGTGTACAGCACTGAGATATGAACTTAGACGTCACCCAAAATTGAATGCAAAGCAATCAAGCAAAAAATGTAAATCAGACCTAATTTTTTTTGCAGCAGTTAGACCATATAGAGTTACCAAGAGGTATATACAGTGTACCTAAACACTGACGTAGATGTGGATAGCGACGCCAATGATACTCAAATAGTCCCCATATGCTTTGTTGAGCCAAACTGAAAGTGCCAAATTTTCACACCTTATAGAAATTTACAAGATTTGATTGTACTCTATTGAAGCAAGCTATTACTTGCCCTTCTAGAAAAAAATACAGTTTTGAATGGGGGCATACATTCCCTACTCTGTTCCCTTGTGTTCCCAACTCTGATAATATTCTTATATCCCTTTCATTTGTTTGTTCAGTATTCTATTACTGTATTTTGTCCCCTTTAGGCATGGTCAAGGGGCTGTTGTTTTGCTCTTCATCTGTATGTAACACTAATGTTTTCCTGACCTTTTACTATCCTGTTCTTCTATTTTTGTATGAGAGACTACCACCAATGTAAAAGATAAAATATGGGTTTAGTTTAGTTAAGCTGAATTCAGGTTCACCAATTTTTGATAAAATGATGGGCTTGGACTTAGTTTATAAAACAGCAATTTTGAGGTGGATATGTGATTAATAAATTAAGTAGATGGCAGTAAACAATAAAAAAGAAATTATCATATTCATTTTATGATATAATTAAATTATAACAAATAAAATATCATGTAGATAGAATTATACAATAAATAATAAAGGCAGTATATTCTACATATTAAGTCTTATGTTAGCAGCTTACAATATCATCAAACAAAACACACAGCGAAAATATTTTCGAAATGTCAGCACATTTTAATCAGATCATAACGTAAGATTTTAATCATCTGTCTCCCAAACAATATATATTTTAACTGCTTGCAAAGTAGATGTTTTTCGATATGCATTTTTGTTGAGAAATTTTCTTGAAAAGGATAAATTCATTTGGAGGTTATAAAAATAAGTGAATTTTGAAAACTTAAATAAGAATTAAAAGTGTGATTATCACTTTTTGAAATCTAAACAATTGTTTTAACCTTCTTACTCTCATTATAACTGGTGAATGGAAGTAATAATCATCATAAAAAGTATGAAATTACCAGTGCACAAAAAGAGTGATTTTTGATAAGAACATCAGATTTCTGATTTCATTAAAACTCTTTAAAATCGTTGTTGTAATGTGTTTTTATATCAACTTTTTAGTAAACCAAGATATCAACTGACATTAAAGTTTTATTTATTTAAAAATACATGCCGTTATTATTGGCTGTTTATTTAATTTTTTCTTGATGGATTCAAACTGATGTAGAATTTTAATCTTGCTCCAATTTAAATGTAGCATGCTCTGATACATTTTACCACAAATATATGCAATCAATGTATGTAAAACACTTTTATAAATTATAAAATGTTTAGTGTATGCTACTTTTTCACTCTTGTTCTTTTTATTCAGTACATTTTATGGTTATATAGTGTACATCAAAATACAATAATGCTTGTTCAGCAAGTGTATTAAATTGAAGGAAGTATTTAGCATTCAAATTGTAATATTATTCTCTGTAGTGTTTTAAAAATATACCTCTTATATGTAACCTTTGACCCTTATTATTTTAACATCTATTAGCTATACAAATAATAAAACCAAGATGACCAAAACACAAAATGTTATCCAGGTTGAATATATTGGTTTCAGTCTATGGTTTCAATAAACTCCTATGCATTGACCATCAAAGAATTATTAAGTTTGATTTCAATTCACAACATCAACTAAACTCTGTTAATTCATTATAATTACTTTCGTTCTGCTTCGTATGGAAATACCCGTATTTGATTGGTTACGAGTACTTCCGATCATTTCCGTCACTGTGTTTTATCAGTCAGTAAAACTACATGCACACGACTCCTTGACAATGACAAAAGCAAACAAAGATAGCGGAGTAATCTAGACAAGAAAATATCACATCATTCACGATTTTCCTTACATTATCATGCGTAAACACTTGTATTCCATTTGAGGAATGTAATAATAAGTATTATATGCAATATTTTGTAGTTTTATTGTCGTGTAAAAGCATGGGCCATAGCACATTTTTCATATGAAGCGCTATCGTGCTTCATTAAAAATGTGTTACGGTCCATGCTTTTACACTCCAATAAAACTACAAATTATTGCATTCAATTCTTAAATGACCAAATTGTTAAAGGAGCCATCCTAGAACTATAGTGCCTCTATTGTGATCAAGTTTGATTCCAACTGCTCCATTGTTTCAGGCAAGAAGTTCTTTGAAAGTTTTGCTTTAAGTTACAATATTCAAAGCATGTGTCAAGTCAGTAGCAATGTTGGATATGATGTAAACAAGCCAAAATCTATTTAAGGGGGGTAATCCAAGGACTCCTGAATTCAAATTTGGTTTCGACTGGAATAATACAAAATTTTGTTTCGACTGGAATAATACAATCTATATCCATTGAAAGTGCAAGATCAAGAGATCTCAGACACCCAAAGGTAAGATTTCAATATTTCAACCATCCAAATCTTACCTGAAGGTGTTCGAAATTTCTAAATCTTGCATTTTCAACAGTGTTTGATTGTTTTTCTCACAGTTTTAAACAAAACATACAAGTTTTTGAACAACCAGACTCTATTTGGCGTCCGCCATGTCCTAGCAACTTACTATGACGTCGATAACATCATAATGTTTTTCCTCACATGAAATTTGATCTCACCCGTGGGTTGAGACAAGGATATCTCAAATGGCTAAAAATAGGTATTGGCTTGTCTCAAATGTGAGAAAGGTAGTTTCAGAGTTTAAGATATTTGAAAATGTTTCTATAGAGTAAAAGTTAAAGTATGTTCACAGCTGGCGACCATCTGTGATAAGATGTTGACATGCTGAACACTATTTTTGAAGGGGACCTTCCAAGAACTATTGTGACCAATCTGACTTAGTGGTTTCTAGGGAGAAGATCTTTGAATGAACAGTTAACAACATATGGACAGCTTATGGAAGCAAACTGATGGCAATAGCTCATCCAAGTGAGCTAATGAGAAACAGTCAACTGTATGAAGACTTTAAAATCTGCTTGAATATATAGAATAATGGAAGTTTTGTTTCTGATTGGAAAAAATATTGGCGACAATAGCAGATGAGCCCACTTGTGGGTGAGTTTATTATTCAAGACAATATTCAAAGTATCAGAAGCAAATGTCCATTATTGTTTTTGTCGGTAATTAACTACATCATTTGAAAAAGCAAATTTTGAAAAATGAAAATTTATTTTAAAGAAATCTGTAAATGGACTATTGACTAGTAAAAGAATTTGCTTTATCCTATTGGTTTTTATAGATGTTTACTACTTTGTTTTCATTGATGCACTGATTGGCAAAGTAGGCATGACGTAAGAAACTTTTTTTCAATATTAATTCCTATTTGGACAGTAGCAAATAATACTGACAATATTTGTCTCACAAGATCAAAGGAAATTCATACAGTTACCGATAAAGATAAATAACTACATTTCATAAAGGGCTCCGATATAATTCATCAAAATGGAAATGTTTGAATTGTATGGACTTGCATGACCATGTTGCTACTATAAAATTGTACTTGAAAAGGATCAAATATTAAGTTATTTCAAATATTATCAATGAAATAAAAGAGAAACAACAGGCAGGTTCAGAAATACAGTACATAGTTATTAAAATGTAAGAAATATCCTGTAAACTGTATGCTGTAAAAAGCAGTATTTCACTACTTTCTAAAAGATAGGTACAATTATGTATATTACATGTGCTTCATCAAGCACAAGGAATGTAGTCTTAAGATTTCAATATCACTGTACATCAATTCATGTTAAAGTAATCCTGGAAGGTGATTTTGAGGAATATCTGTGTTGTGGAGACGGTGATCTGCTCTGTAATCTAACATGTGGTGATGGTGACCTACTTCTCAATGCTTTTCCATCTTTCACCAAAGTCTTTAATTTTGTCAGGTGTGACAAGGCTCTACAAATAATATAAGAAATATTAAGAAAACAATATTTGTGAAAAAAAATATGGATACCAAAATCAAATAAAGATTTGGATGAAAATAAGCATATCATGAAGTGCAATACAAATTTTGGTGAAATGAACATAAGATATTGTAGCAGTTGGAAGTCTTTTAAATGAACATCAATAGAAAAAAAGCACATGATAGATTATTTTTGTCATCATTTTTAAAACAAGAATATTATCTATTCATAATTGTAATGGGATCAGCACTGAACAACAAATATAATCAATTAAATCACCATAATTTTCAAAACAAGGCAAAACGGATTTCACTGATCAAGTTGATATTTCCACAATGAATAATTTTGTAATTTACATAATTTTGTTTAAAAGTCACTTACTTGGAATATATACATGTATTAATTTAATTCAATATGACATGATTAAGAAAAGTTCAAACTTTTTTAGGCCTGAAGAAAGTGAGAAAGTAGACACTAATACTGCTAAAGCAATGGAATGAGTTGTAATGAGGATGTGTAACTATCAGTGTAGTTGATTCAGCCATGCTTAGAAATAGTCAAAATAACACAACTTGATCATTGCAGATATTGCATAAAAAAACTTCTAACAAGAGGCTCTCAAGAGCCTGTATCGCTCACCTGGGTCCTGTGCAGCACTATAATTCCCAACTGATGGTCCATCTTTGGTGGTGTATGTACATAAAAATCAGAAACTTTTTATAAAATTTAATTAAAATTGTTCAAGTTGTTTGAATGCAGTTTCCAAACTTAAGGGGCCTATGTCAATCTATGTTCCCTGCTGGCAGCTATTTAACATAAAACTTTGAAGAGGGTCACCCAAGGACTATTACATCAAAATTCTACTGAAATTGTTCAAGCAGTTTCAGAGGAGATCTTTTTATGCATTTCCCATTGGGTCCAATGTTACTGGTGGCCATGTCGGAAGACGGTTCAGCACCAAAGTAACAAACTTGGTCAAAATCTCACAAGTTTCATTTATACAATGTTTAAATTGAATCCATTCAGTGGTTTTCTATTATATTTTGTATGCTTTTCCCCTTATGGTCCAATTCGTCACTGGCGGCCGTGTTCAATCGGGATGATGGATCAGCACTGAAGTAACAACACTTGGTCAGCTTCTCATAAGCATCATTTATGCAAAGTTTGGTTAAAATCAATTCAGCAATTCTCTAGAAGCAGATCTTTTGTTAAATTAAGTTCACAGCTGGTGTCATTTGGTCAGCACCTGACAGGTCATGTTTGATTTAAACCATCCAGCAGTTCTCTAGAAAATCTTTGTGTGCATTTCCCATAGGGTCCAATGCTGGTGTTCATATAAGATGACAGATCAGCACCAATGTAAAAATACTTAGTTAACACCTCATAAGCATTATTAATGCCAAGTATGGTTCAAAGCAATTCAGTGGTTCTAAAAACAAGAAGTGTTTGTGAAACACTACATATGCCCCCAGATTCTACAGTAAATTATATGAAAATACCCAATTCTACCCCTTTTTGACCTCTGAGACCTTGACCTTTGACCTAATTTTTTGCATATTTATGTTCTTCTTGACAAGACCTATACACTTGCCAAGTATTAAAAGTCTATCTTACATAGTTCAAAAGTTGTTTATTTCCACAAAAAACCCAATTCAACCCCTTTATTCTGAAACAGATGGAGCCCCTTCAGGCCTCTTGTTTATTGAAATGGTTTTAATTGTTAAATGTATCTGTTTAAACATGCGATAAGAAACCTGCATCAAGATCTGACAAAAAATTTAAAAATTCAATTTTTCCGTTTGTCCCCTTTGCGGTCTTAATTCTCAAAAACAGTAAATGCTACCTCAAATCTGTTGACATACTTCAGTTGCTCAATTTTATTAGAAATAAAATACAACAAACCCTGTCTCGATAGGGTAAATAATAAGGATTCTACGGCAAAATATGTGAAAACAGCCACTTTCACCCCTTTTTGACCTCTGTCTTGACCTTTGACCTGACCAAATTTTTTTTTGCATATTTATGTTCCTCTTGACTAGACCTATACACTTGCCAAGTATGACAATTCTACCTTACATGGTTCAAAAGTTATAGCCAAGGTTAAAGTTTCGGACGCACTGACAAACAGACAGGACAAAAACAATATGCCCTGATCCTCGATCTGGGGACATAAAAAGTTTTTTTGTGTGCATTTTCCCATAGGGTCCAATGTTTAAATCATATGTCCTCCTCTAACGGCCATGTTGGATGATGGCTCAGCATCAAAGTAACAACACTTGTCAGCATCTCATTAGCATCAATCATGCCTAAATCGGTTCAAAGCAATTCAGTGGTTCTCAAAAAGACGTTCTTCATATGCATTTTCTCATAGGGTCCAATGTTAAAATTTAGTTACATGCTGGCGGCCATGTTAGATGACTTGATTGGCAACAGTGTAACAAGACTTGGTCAGCACTTCATTAGCATCATTCATTCCAAGTTTGGTTCAAATCCATTCAGCGGTTCTCAAAAAGAAGTTCTTTGTTGGCATTTTCCCATAGGGTCCAATGTTAAAATTAAGATCCCAGCTGTTGGCCATGCTGGATGATGGATCGGCACCAAAGTAAAAACACTTGGTCAGCACCTCATAGGCATCATTTATGCCAAGTTTGGTTCAAATTCATTTGGTGATTCTCAAGAAGAAGTTCATTGTATGAATTTTCCCATTAGTCAAAGGTAAACTTAGTTCCCAGCTGGCAGCCATCTTGGAAGAGGCCATAAAACTTGACAGTGTTCAACAAAATGTAGTCCTTGACATTGTAAACATTTAAGCAATTTATAATTTAAACATGACCTCTATCTCAAAGCATTTTTGAAATATAGGACAAAAAGTATAAAATCACAAAAAAATTTGACCAATAAAGAGCCATAACTTATATATTGGTACTTTGATTTTCTTCAAAATCTCAAAATGTGGGTAGATTTTAACATGCTGAACATTTTTGCAGTTAAACTTAAACTCTATCTGTTATAGTTTTTATAATAAAAAATTAAAAAAACATCAACATTTTGAAAATTTTACAGAAAAAGGGCAAAAACTCTGAGATGGGTCATCAGATTTTCTTCAAAATTTCAGCATGGGTAGATCTTGTCATGCTGATCATTTTTACATAGTCAGATTTTTAATATCTGTAACGGTTTTTTGAGTAATTTGCCAAAAACTGTAATTTACCACTATGTTCCATTTTTTAGTAACAGCAGCCATGTTGTTTGACCTAAGACATAGAAAATAACATCCTAGTGATGAGTTGTTGAAGTTTGGTTCCATTTGACCCAGTGGTTTCAGAGGAGAGATTTTTGAAAGTGAGCCAACGTCGATAGGACGAAGGACGCCAAGTGATAGCAATAGCTCATCCTGGCATAGCCAGGCGAGATAAAAAGGTGAATTCGTAGTCATATTAACATTTATTCAAAATTAATTTAACATTGTAGAAGAAACATACAGCTTTCCTTAATAAATGATTATATGTATTAACTGCTCAAGAAATCAAGTAGAAAGTTCATACTAAATATATAAATAGGATGCCATTAAACATAACCAAATCAATTGGAATGATACAAATGCCCCTGTCCCTTGTAAAGATCCAAATATCAAGTCAATATCTTAATAAAGGGCTATGCTGAGCGCAGCATGATATGACCGCAGCATGTCGAACACTGAAATTTGAACAAGTGTAATTCAAAATGAATGACACAGTAAAGAGCTTGATACAGTAATTAAATGGACACAGTAAAAAACTAGACCCAGTAATTAGCTGCACACAAACTAAGGAAAATAAAAATTAGCCCTTATAATTCCTTATTGGAATTTGTAAGAGGTATGTCAAATTAGTCAACATACTACATTAACTATACCATAAGAGGATATGAAGAAAGGAACCCCATTAAAATTCAATAACAAAATATAGGATTTTACATATTTTGAAAATTGCAATCCCAGCCTCTTTAATCCCTTATAGCTAAGAAACGGTAAGAGCTATCTTTAGACATACATTTTTGTACACATGTACTACCAAAAAGCTTACAACATGAGGACTCCAAAGCAAACACAAGTGTAGACACAGAAACTTCTCGCCAGAATATAAACATTATCGTTTACACATGATAAACTTAATACAGAAGGTCAAGGAAATTAATGCCTGATTCAACTTTAAGATAATCTTAATATGGAGAGTCTAGGTTTTTTAATTACTGAGAAATGGACATCAATGTAAAAATTGGAAAGTAATGCCTGATTCAACTTTAAGATAATCTTAATATGGAGAGTCTTAGGTTTTTTAATTGCTGAGAAATGGACATCAATCTAAAAATTTAACAAAGTCACTGGACCATGAAATTAAGGTAAGGGTTACTTGACAGGTGTTAGACGGGTATTTAAGCAATAACAGTACATTATTCAAATACCCGAGGGCGTCAATCGTAGATTTGACGGTCAAAATGCAGTTTATAGGCGACGCGTAGCGGAGCCTGTAAATGGATATTTTGACCGTCAAATCAAGATTGACGCCCTCGGGTATACAAATAATGTACTGTTATTGCGATTTTAATGCAACAAATCAATTTCATGTTCTTTTTTTAACTCGTGAATTTGTAACAATGTTAGGAACCAGACTGAACAGGGAACCTACTTTGTCCCAGGTGTGTAGATGGTGGAATTGACGGTCAGTTTGGACCAATCAAAACCTTCGTTA
This sequence comes from Modiolus philippinarum, assembly GCA_002080025.1. Classification (NCBI taxonomy): domain Eukaryota; kingdom Metazoa; phylum Mollusca; class Bivalvia; order Mytilida; family Modiolidae; genus Modiolus; species Modiolus philippinarum. The sequence continues at coordinate 32,878 of MJUU01019727.1, forward strand.
TATAAATGTTGCATTAGAATTATCATTTAATATGTAACAATAAACCTAATATGGAGAATCTAGGTTCTTTAACTGGTGAGAATTGGACATCAATATAAAATATTAACAAAGTCACTGGAGCATGAAGTTAAGGTTAAGGTTACTTGAAAAGTGTCAGTCTGGCAGATACCAATTAATACATAACAATAAACCTAATATGGAGAGTCTAGGTTCTTTAATTGCTGAGAAATGGACATCAATGTAAACAATTATCAAAATCACTGGACCATGAAATTAAGGTCAAAGTAAATACTTGACAAGTGTCAGACTGGCATTTATCCTTTAATATGTAGCAATAAACCTAATACTTCTTTAATTGCCAAGAAATGGACATCAATGTAAAAATTTAACAAAGTCACTGGACCATGAAATTAAGGTCAAGGTTACTTAACAAGTGTCAGACTGGCATCTATACATTAATATTTAACAATATACCTAATGTGAATAGTCTAGGATCTTTAATAGCTGAGAAATGGACATAAATGTAAAATGATAACAAAAGTAACTGGACCATGAAATTAAAGTCAAGGTTACTTGAAAAGTGTCAGACTGGTATATACCCATTAATATGTAACAATAAACCTAATATGGAGAAGCTAGGTTCTTTAATTGCTGAGAAATGGACATCGATGTAAAACTAGAGGTACTGTGGTCCACTGGGCCACAAATGAATACCCCCGCATGCCCAATATAATAAGAAGTTTAAATAAAAGGCTGATCTTTAAAGTCAACTGCGTCTTTTAATGTTATTCAAAAAACTTAATTTAGGCTAAGTATCAACATACCAATGTATCGGTAAACAGGAAGCAGTAGCGCAACAAAACTGAAAATAGCTTACACGGTACAACTCATCATCATGAAGCTCCAGACCAAATATGAAATCATTTCCACTTTTGGAAGAAGAGAAAACTTTGACGAAAAATTTACATTAGTAGTGGTATATGAAACTAAGTATTAATGTATCTGCAAACAGGAAGTAGAAGCGCCACAAACTTGAAAATAGCTTACACGGTACAACTCATCATTATGAAGGTTGAGAATAAATATTAAATCATTTCCACATACAGAAGCAAAGAAAACTTCGACGAAAATTTTCATTAGTAGTGGTATATATAACTAAGTATCAATGTATCGGTAAACAGGAAGTAATAGCGCAACAAACCTGAAAATAGCTTACACGGTACAACTCATCTATATGAAGCTTGAGACTAAATATTAAATCATTTCCACGTATAGAAGCAGAGAAAACTTTGACGAAAATTTTCATTAGTAGTGGTATATATAACTAAGCATCAACATACCAATGTATCGGTAAACAGGAAGTAGTAGAGCAACAAAACTGAAAATAGCTTACACGGTACAACTCATTATCATGAAGCTCCAGACCAAATATGAAATCATTTCCACATTTGGAAGAAGAGAAAACTTTGACGAAAAATTTTCATTAGTAGTGGTATATGAAACTAAGTATTAATGTATCGGCAAACAGGAAGTAGTAGGGCCACAAACATGAAAATATCTGACACTGTACAACTCATCATTTGGAAGCCTAATGCTAAATATCAAATCATTCCCACCTGAAGAAGCTGAGAAAACTTTGACAGTAAAAGTGTTACGGACGGACGGAATGACGGACGGATGGACGGACGGACAGACGGACGGACACCACCATCACTATATACCCTCCGCTTTTACAAAGCGGGGGTATAAAAAATATCAAAGTCACTGGACCATGAAATTAAGGTCAAGGTTACTTGACAGGTGTCAGACTGGCATTTATCCTTTAATTACAATAAACCTAATATGGAGAGTATAGCTTCTTTAATTGCTGAGAAATGGACATCAATGTAAAAATTTAAAAAATTCACTGGACCATGAAATGAAGGTCAAGGTTACTTGACAAGTGTCAGACAGGCATCTTCCCATTAGTATGTAACAATAAACCTAATATTAAGAGTCTCGGATCTTTAATAGCTGAGAATTGGAAATATAATAACTAAGTCACTGAACCATGAAATTGAGGTCAAGGTAACATGACAGGTGTCAGACTGGTATGTACTCATTAAAATGAAGCATAACACCAAATTTTGTATCTCTACACATTACAATGGCTCAGAAATTGACTTGAATTAAAACTATGTCGCAATATTTACAAAGTCAGTGAACCGTGCAAATGAGGTCAATGTCACTTGACAAGTGGCAGACTGGCATGTACCAACTAAGATGAATCAATACACTAAATATAATGGATCTATGCATTACAAATACAGAGAAAAGAACTTGAATGTGAAACTATGTCACAATTTTCATGGAGTCATTGAACCATGAAGACAAGATCAAGGTCATCTGCAACATGTGATGTTGGAAAGCTCGTAACCTAAGGCATCTGTGGACCAAAGATGATCTGTGCATCCATTACAGTTAAAAAGTTACTAAGGCTTTAGAAAAAGTTAACAATGCCACTGCCGCCTCTGGAAAGTAATACCTAAGTCTCGCTTTCAGCGACTTTCATGGCTGGCGAGACAAAAAAAAATCAAATGAAATATGATGAAAAACAAGATCTCACTTATTTCGATAAATTGCAATTTTGGCCCCTTTGACCCCTTGTAGCTCAAAACAGAAAGAGCTACGCCAAATTGGTTGACATACTATTGAAAGCAAGAGGAATCCACTGAAAAAAATCTCACTGAAATCAGATGAATAATAATTTTGGGTAACCTGTAAATTTGCAATTTTGTCCCCATTCGGCCCCTCATAGCTCGGAAAACAAACAAGTTGTCAAAAAATCTGATGGTGCATCTCTATGTTTATTTTCAAAAAGAATCCATTCAAAAGAAATGCATGAATATTGGACTAAAAATAAATAAAGGGCTACGCCGAGGGCAGCATGATATGACCACAGCATGTCCAACACTAAAACTTGAACGAGTGTAATTCAAAATCATTGCGGACACAGTAAAGAGCTTGATACAGTAATTAAATGGACACAATAAAGAACTATGATGAAAAATAAAAATTTCTAATACAGTCAAACCTGTCTTATGTGACCTTCCAAGGGAACCTCAAAATAGGGTCACATAAGACAGGAGGTCTCTTAATACAGGTTCAATTTACAAAGAAAGCACTATGAAGGGACAATAAAATTAGGGTCATATAAGACAAGTTTTTGCCTAATAAAGGTTGTCGCTAAGGCAGGTTTGACTGTATTTCGAAAAAAAAAATGCAATTTTAGCCCCTTTCACCCCTTGTAGCTCAGAAACGGTAGGAGCTACCCGAAATCTGCTGGCATAATTTTGAAAGCTTATATCATGAAGAATCTTAAGAAAAAAATCCCATCGCAATCCGATGAAAAATAAAGATTTCACATATTTTGAAAAATTGCAATTTTGACCCCTTTGGCCCCTTGCAGCTCAGAAACGGTAAAAGCTACACGAAATCCGTTGACATATTATTACTGGAAGCTTATATCAAGAGGAATACACTTGAAATCCAATGAAAAATAAAAATCTTATGTAATCTGCATGATTGCAATTTTTTCCCCGTTTGGTCCCTCATAACTCGGAAAGGAAACAAATTATCAAAAAATTGATGGTGCAGTGCCACTTTATTTTTCATAAGGAATCCATTACAACTAAAACTAGAGGCTCCCAGGAGCCTGTATTGCTCACCTGGCTTTCCGTTGCCAAAATCATGGTAATATTGTAGGTTATACAGTTTAGGGGACGACCATTTGATTCTGAGGGGGGGGCCTGGCAAATTTGGTCGAGCCAGAATATTTATTTTCAAAATTTTGCGGGCCAGAATATTTATTTTTCGCCGCTTTGCGGCGAAAATTTTTATTTTCAATAACATAATCATATCGTACCAATAAATCCAAGGTCAGATTATTTATTTTCTAGGATGTGCAGGCCAGATTATTTATTTCCAACTTTCTCAGGGACAGAATATTTATTTACAAAATCTGCCAGGCCCCCCCTCAGAATCAAATGGTCGTCCCCTTATCATAAGTCTCTCAAACTTTAGTACCTCGAACAACACCAATATCTTGTGCAGTATTTAAAGTCTGATCATGTTTTACTATTATTTTTTTGTTGGGCTTTTTGACAAAAAACGTTCTTGCTAAGGACCACTTTCAACACCAGTTTTGAAATACAAACAATTTTCATCATTGATTTTGCAGAAGTCACATCAATATCTATTTGGAAACCAAATTTCATTGAAATAGGACAATGTTTAAATTTCCCGCCTTTTTGGCAACCATTTTGAAAATGGCCATCAGCAAACAATTTTCAACATAAGTTTTGAAGTTGTGACATCAATACCTATTTGGACATTAAATTTCATTGAAATCGGACAATGTTGAATTTTCCCGCCTTTTTTGGCGCCCATTTTGAAAATGGCAGTCAATGAACAATTTTCAACATCAGTTTTAAAGTTGCAACACCAATACCTATTTGGAAACCAAATTTCATTGAAATTGGACAATATTGAATTTTCCCGCCTTTTGTGGTGGCCATTTTGAAAATGGCAGTCAACAAACAAGTTTCAACACAGGTCTTGAAGTAACAACATTAATATCTATTTGGAAACCAAATTTCATTGAAATCGGACAATGTTGAATTTTCCCGCCTTTTTTTGGCGGCCATTTTGAAAATAGCTGTCAACAAACTATTTTCAACACCAGTTTTCAAGTCGCCACAGCATGGCAAACATTTCATCAATGGTTTTCGAGTAATTTGCAAAAAACAGCAATTTACTCCTATGTTCTATTTTCAGTAACAGCGGCCATGTTGTTTGGTCTACGGACATAAAAATCACAAACTTGAAAGTGCATACCCTTTTGAAGATTCAGGCCAAGTTTGGTTAGTATTGGCCCAGTAGTTTTAAAGGAGAAGATCTTTGAATAAAAGTTAACCCACGGAGGGATGACGGATGCCAGACAACTGACGCTGGACGACGGACGCCAAGTGATGGCAAAAGCTCACATGGCCTTTGGCCAGGTGAGCTAAAAATAAANTACTCTGGTGATGATTCAGGCCAAGTTTGGTTACATTTGGCCCAGTGGTTTCAGAGGAGAAGATTTTTGAAATTGTTGACAGACAGACAGACAGACAGACGGACGGACGACGGACGACGGACGACGGATGCATAGTGATGGCAAAAGCTCACATGGCCTTTTAGGCCAGGTGAGCTAAAAATCTAATGATATTCATGACCCAATCCTGATTACCAATACACAGTTTAAAAAGCAGATTGATTTCGCAATTATGTGGTTATTTCATATTTTTTTTCAATGGCATATTGTAACCAAGAGAAAAAAAAACACTCTGGAAGCTATCATACATGTACCAAAACTTAAGCTTCCTGTAAATGTTCGATTAAATCCTTATTTATCTGTATGCTGTACGTACGAACGATGCCTTGAATCATCCGGATGAAAAGGGGGAGGGTCTCTTTTATAAACCTTGTTGAAAAGTTGACCAAGAAGCACATGGCCGCCTGAGAAATACCGGTAAATTGCTAACTATTGTGTATATGAATTGGGGGGGGGGGGNGGGTCATCCGAAATAAACGATTCTTTTTAAAGTCGAAAGCAAGTCCATGCTAAATGACGAAGAGCACATCTGGACAGATATTTTGAACGTCAAAAATATAACAATTGGATATGGGAGATCCAAAAGAGACAGTGGCACATTCAACTAAATTATTCTCTGCTCACCCTTTGTGAAATTGACCCGATTGAGTAATTGTTGTTGCATAAATCTCCATGATTACCATCAAGTCATTTCTGTGTTCACTGTAGTGCATTTTTTGCCGAGAACTTTTAAACTTGCATCCTCGTTGACATTTACTTGACAAAATTTAAACAAAACTGGAAACTGACCGGAAAAGAAATGTTTCAGTGCTGCGTGCAATTAAATATCTAATCGATTATTGAATTTCCTGGCTTTTTTCCAGCTACTGTGTTTATTAGCATCACTATACCACGTGCCTTACAAACAAACTTGCAAGAGTGCTTGATTTTGATTGGATGGAGGTTTGTTCCTAAATTAATCGAACTGTCAATCACTCATGAATATTTATGTTACAAAACATTTATACCACGTCCTTACTCATGAATATATTTAAACAAACTCGCGCAGCTTGTTTGTTTAAATATATTAATTCGTAAGAAACGTGGTATAAATAATACATGGAAATGACTCCAACAAAAATCATTGAACATAGATAAAGGCGTGGTTTATCTGTAACTTATTAAGGTAAACCAATATACCAAATTTAATGTCAATATCTGAAGTGGTCTTAAAAAAAATCCATGAAATTATTATTCCATAATTAAATGTCTATGAATTCTTCAAAAAGTAATGGATCTAGATGAAACTCATGCTCAATCTGTAATTCAATAAGGTAAACTAACAAATCAATACTTCAACATGTCTTTGAAAAAGTCCAAGAAGACTATTTGTTTCAGACATCTGACAAGGGTAAAACTATATGCCCCAAACTTTGTTGCTGGGGCATAAAAATAAACAAATCTGAATTATAAAATTATAACTGATGATATGATCTCCATCACACTATTTGATTGCCTCTCTCCTCCTTAATTTTCAAAGCTACTTTGATCAAAATTATTATGCTTGAAATATTAAGAACAAGGATAAAAAATGAAAAATAAATGACATGCATAATAAGAGAAAATGTACATTTATATGAAAGCTAATTTTCATTTAAGAAGGGAGTAATCATATTCAAGTTTTAAAAAAAATTCCAAATATTACAAGTGTTAATATAATCTTGTTTCCATATCCATAGGCTTTCACACACAAATTTAGTTAAAGCAAAAAAACTCTGTTCAAAACAAAATGGCAATAAGCATAATATATTGCAATTGCTCACTCAGCAAATCTACATTAAAACTGCATAACACGGGATATTTCCAACTGAGGAAATCATCTCAAATTGTTCTGGGTCTTGTATGTTTGTCTAGCATTGACTCAAATAAGATAAAATGAACCACTTACAGGAGTCTTATTCTAAATAAGAAAATATATCAATAATGACACTTGTATTTGGAGAAGTTTACCTTCCTGGACCTTATCGGTACCACTTCAACCATCAGTAAAATGTTTCATGGGCTATTTACTGGTAACCGTTTTGCAAGAATAACACCTCTGTATTTGACACAACAATGTATATGATTGCTGTATTGCAATGATTTTTTGTTGACTCATTCATCAATCTTCTCTGTCTACTGATTTGATAAATATCGAGATCAATTGTGCACTGTACATCATGATCATCAATATTCTATGTTAAAAGCTTCTTTTTAACACTGATTATTTGATTATGGAAGTAGCTACTGGTATGAATCTGTTTTGAGTTTATAGATACATAATGTAATTCTGTTAAACAATTTTTCACTTGAAAATCTGTGAAAAATACCAGTAAACAGTTCTGTGTATATCTTAAAAATATAATTCCAGGATTTTGTTTCACATCTAACAGGACCATAATACAGAAAAACAACTAGCATTTTTAGGAACTAATATTTCTGATTTATTTTTGTAGTTTATTTATGTTAAGGATGAACCTATGTAAAGTGTTGAAGTCTCATCTCTGAACAATATTACCATAGTGGTCAACATAAGAGTGCAATGAACATGCAAATGTGAGCAATTGCAATAAACGCAACATATACAATAATCATCATAATTAAATTCAATCTTATTATTCCTTCAACCATTTATATTTTAATCCCTTCCGAAGAAAACTATTAGGAGAGACTTTGGTATTACAAGGACAGAACTAATTACATAATCCTATATCTCACCTCCTTAAATAAAAATGAATAGAATCTGTAAAATATTGTATGTTATGTCAATATTTCTATTTAAATATCTCAAACCATGGTAATACAGCCTGCGCCATTAGCCACTAGTCTGATGCCCATGACTAATAAAATTTGTTCAGATTATAGAAAATATAAAAATAAGGAAAAGTTCTTAAAAACTGGCTTTCAGAGTAGTAGCTGAAAAAGTTTTTGGTACAGACTACCTAGTAATTATGTAAAATACTACATGTAATAGTAATTAGAACAAGATGTGTTTACACTACATATGCCCAAGATTCAACAGTAAAATATATGAAAATACCCAATTTAGCCCCTTTTTGACCTCTGTGACCTTGACCTTTGACCTAATTTTTTGCATATTCATGTTCCTCTTGACTAGACCTATACACTTGCCAAGTATTAAAAGTCTAAATTACATAGTTCAAAAGTTGTTTATTACCATAAAAACACCAAATTTAACCCTTTTATTCTGAAATAGATGAAGCCCCTTTTGGCCTCTTGTTTACTGAAATGGTTTTAATTGTTAAATTATCTGTTTAAATATCTGTCTATGCTATAAGTAACCTACAGAAAAACACTGCATCAACATCTGACAACAATGTTTTAAATTATTTTTTTTTCCGATTTGTCCCCCTTTGGGCCTCTTGTTTCTCAAAAAGGGTAAATGCTACCTCAAATCTGTTGGCATATTGCAGCTGAGCAATTTTATGACCAATGACATAAAACAAACCCCGTCTCAATAGGATAAATAATAAGGATTCTACAGTCAAATATGTGAAAACAGCCAATTTCACCCCTTTTTGACCTCTGTGACCTTGACCTTTGACCTGACCTAATTTTTTTTTGTTTTGCATATCTATAATCCTCTTGACTAGACCTATACACCTGCCAAGAATGAAAATGACTAGACCTATACACCTACCAAGTATGAAAAGTCTATCTTACATAGTTCAAAAGTTATAGCCAATGTTAAAGTTTCGGAAGCACAGACAAAACTATGGGACAAAAACATTATGGCCCCTGATCCTCGATCTTGGGGCATAAAAATAATCTTTTTTTGTGGTCTCGTAAATCTAGTTGTCACACTATGATATGAATTTATGATAAAGATTATAAATAAAAATTTTGAAAATAAAAATAAAACTGTTAACATGATAGGGATAAGTAATACCATGAAAGATCTTACTTTTCTAAAGATTTTCCTCCAGGTTCATTATCAAAATTGTAATCTCTTAGTACATCTTCTAATTCTTCATTTGACAAATTCAGTTCCTCCTGAAAAAAAACATAACAATTATATTATTTTGAACAAATCATTATCCAAATGATATCCAGAATCTGGATCGCCATGTCTTGCTTCGGCAAATATTCTTAACATGCGAGACAAAAATCAGATAGAAATCCTTAGGTCCTAATTACACTGTGGCAATACAAAATTCTTACATAACTGAGCTGTCAGTATTTTCACATAATGTTTATGATAAATCAGGACATACTTGAGCTGCCAGTATTTTTTACACAATGTTCATGATAAGTCAGGACATAATTGAGTCGCCAGCATTTTCACAAAATGTTTTATGATAAATCAGCATATACTTGAGCTGCAAGTTTGTTTTTTTTTCACTGACTAATATACATAATGTTAATGATAAATGAGGGTAATGATAAAACTAGAGCTGTCGCCAAATGGCATTCAAGTATATCCCCAGCTCATCGAATCCTGAATAAATATGGTAAGTGCAAATTTAAGTGAGTGTTGACACAATACAGGTGTGGACATAGTTAAAGTGTGGACAACAAAATTTGATGAATACTAGGTGCATAGTTTCATAAGGTACTATACATTCTGACAAAATTTGAAAAAAGATATTCTACAGAGGGTCTGGCATTGCCTCCTGACAAAAATTTTCCATTGGGTAATATGGAAGTAGCTAAACCTTTTTCAAAATTTAATGAATCAATCTGAAAATAACAGGGGCACATGTTTATATGATTATTAGCATTCTGACAAAATTTGATAAAGATATTCAGAAGGGTTCTGAGAAAAGCTTTGGACACATTTTTTTCAGTATAAATTGTAAGTCGGAAAATCCCCAAAGTGCTACAACTTTTTAGAAAATAAATGAATCAATCTGAAAATAGGAAATGCACAAGTTCCTATGGTTACTAACATGCATACAAAATTTGAGTGCAAAATATAAAAGGGGTTCCAAGATAAGCTCTGAACAAACTACAAAATGTGTCTGTAAGACACAGATGCCCCGCCAATAAAATTATCGTAAAATGAATTGTGATGAAATGCAAAATTTAAACAAAGTCATTCAACCATAAAATGTAGGTAATGGACACCAAATTAATTGTGAAATAGCCAGATCTCCTTTAAATGAATGTAATAGTAAAATATTATGATGCTACAATACATAGTAGTTGAAAAATAGACTTAAATGTAAAACTTAAGCAAAGTCACTGAAGGGTAAAATGTATAGGTCAAAGCCACCTAATTGGCAAAGATTTGGGTAGTACTCATCAAGGCAATTAATTTTATGAAACATCATTGTCCTATAATGTGTAGTTGAGAAATAGACTTTAAAGCAAAACGTAACCAAAGTCACTCAGGTGTAAAATGTAGGTCAAAGCCACCTAATTGTCAATGATTTGGGTAGTACTCATCAAGGCAATTAATTAGATGAAACATCATTATCCTATAATGTGTAGTTGTTGAGAAATGGACTTAAAAACTGAACAAGAGTCACTCAAGCATGAAATGTAGGTCAAAGAGTCAAACTACCTAGTGAACTCATTGGTACTATCAAATATCTACCTACTGGCCTACTATTATTGTTCTACCTCTTATGGTATCTGAGAAATGTACCTTAATGCAAAACTTAACCGGACGTAAGGACAGAAGGACGGACAAGGGTAACACTATATGCCCCTTCCACATTCGTGGGCGGGCATAAAAATGTCTACGGACAGACAGATGGACGGACGGATAGACAAGGTGATTCCAATATACCCCCTCCCCCAACTTTGCTGCAGGGAGTATAATTATCAAAAGAATTATGAAGAGCCCTAATCTTAGGGGCAAAACGCAAAGCAGAAGTGATACTAGTGGAAAAATTGTCAACTGTGATGGTCCTGACTTGGTACAGGCATTTAAAAAGAAATGGTGGGTTAAACTGGTATTATGGCTTGCTAAATCTCCCCTTCCATTGCGATAAGTCTAAAATCAGGACATACTTCAGCTGCAAGTACTTTTTACACACAGTAAATAATATATCAGGATATACTTGAACTGCCAGTATTTTTTTCAACAATGTTAATAAGAAATGAAGACGTTACTTGAGCTGCCTGTATTTTTCTAAACAATGCTTATAAGAAATCTGGACATACATGAGCTGCCAGCATTTTTTCCACAATGTAAATAATAAATCAGAACATACTTGACCTGTCAGTATTTTTTTCAACAATGTTAATAAGTAATCGGGGCATACTTGAGCTCATACCTGTTAACCTTCTGAAACCTAATTGCAGGAGATCTCCTGCAATCCAGTTTCAAACTGCAGCAGATTTTGCGTAACGCCGTTTTCGACTATTGTTTCCCAGTTCACAGCTCACCCTACCACTATGTTCAGCTCATTATATGCATGTGATGTCAGATTTCAATTCTTCCACATAAAGTGTGTTTCAGTATGATTGAGTCTTGCACTATCCATCAAGTGACAAATGAGAGTTACAGCCAAGCATTTAATTAGTTGTTGAAATTTATGGTGGAAATAACAATAGATCAGTATATATATCAATAAATACTAGTAACTAAAATAATTTATTTTTAAGTTCAACAAAACCCCAAAATATTGTGAAAATGTCCAAAGATATTGATTCAGAGAATGTAATTTAGAAAATTTGCAAAATATTTTTACAAATTGGGGTATTTTAGTGTTAACACAAAAATCTGATGGCCATTATTTAGGAAATGGAAAATAATACAAGGGAGGTAATTAGCGGTATTTATAAAAATGGTCGTATCGAAATAACTTTGCTGCTTTTTTGTAATCATTGTCACTGCCGACTGATTGCAATTTAAACAACAACTGTCCTCATTACTGTCCCAATCAACAATAATTAATCAGTCTGATTAATATGTTTACCTGTAAAATAAGTATTACCTATGCTGATTGACAAAAAAATCAATAATTGACCGACACAATTTCACCTGGTTAATTATATGATTACGGGAGATTTTGCAGGAGGCATTCATAAAAACGGGAGATTTGTGTCTCCCGGCCGGGAGACCATCTCATTGCAGGAGAAATATCTGTTTTGTGTCAAATTGTGGGAGTCTCCCGCAGAAATCGGGAGGGTTAACACCTTTGCTTGAGCTTCCTGTATTTCTTTAAACAATAATAATATTTATCAGGACATACTTGACCTGCCTGTATTTTTTACAAAATTTTAACAATCATGCATACTTGAGCTGTCAGTATTTTTCCAGGATGAAGATAATAAATCAGGACATACTTGAGCTGTCTGTAGTTTTTTTTAACAATAGTAATATGAAATCGGGACATACTTGAGCTGCTTGCATTTTTTTAAACAATGTAAACGTTAAATCAAGATATACTTAAGTTGATGCTTTCTGTATTTTTTACACAATGTTTATAGAAATCAGGACATATTCAAGCTGCCAGTGCTTGTGAAACAATGTTTACGATAAATCAGGACATATGAGCTGCCTGTATTTTTTTAAACAATGTCAATACGAAATAAGGACATACTTGAGCTGCCAGTATTTTTTCTCTCGAGTTACTAGATTCTTCTGACTGTAGTTTATACAACATATTTTTCAGTGTTTCAAGACTTCCAGGCTGTTGTCTCCCAGTAAAAGTTGGTGCCTATAATATAAACATATTTGTATTACACCTGTATAATTATTTCATATTTCAACATAACAATCAAGATTCAAGATCTATTAAAACATACTTATTTCAGGTTTTAAGTGCATACTGTAAATATATTGTAATATCATGATTCAAGCATAATAAAAAACTAGGGCTGTCGCCAAATGGCAGCCAGTTATACCCATCCCCTCCACTAATTGAACTCTGAATCAATATGGCAAGTGTAAATTCAAGTGCGTGTGGACACAATACATTTGAGGACACAGTACGAATGTGGACACAATACAAGTATGGACACATTGATATACCTACCCTCTTTTTTCAAGAAATTATTCAAAGAAGAATTATCTCCTTTTCAAAATTTCGGACGGCAACCATATTATTTCATGCAAATCTTCAGGTGGTATACTACAACTGTGTAACATTTCATTAAAATCAAGATACCCGTTTTAGAGAACATGCGCCAACAAATTTCGTCCTCCTTTTAACCAGAAAATATTCAAAGATGAATTATTTCCCCTTCAAAATTTCTAGCAGCATCCATATTACTTCATGTACTACAACTGTGCGACATTTCATAAAAATCCAAGAATTCGTTTAGGAGAACATGCGCTGACAAGGTTCGTCCTCCCCTTTTGCCAGAAAATATTCAAAGACGAATTATCTCCCCTTCAAAATTTCAGAAAGCAACCATATTACTTCATGCACATCTTCAGGTGGTGTACTACAACTGTGTAACATTTCATAAAAATCCAAGCAGCCGTTTAGGAGAACATGTGCTGACAAGGTTCGGCCTCCCCTTTTTTGAGAAAATATTCAAAGACAAATTATCTCTCCTTCACAATTTCAGAAAGGAACCATATTATTTCATGCACATCTTCAGGTGGTGTACTACAACTGTAACATTTCATCAAAATCCAAGCAGCCGTTTAGGAGAACATGCGCTGACAAGGTTCATCCTCCCCCTTTTCGAGAAAATATTCAAAGACAAATTATCTACCCTTCCAAATTTCCGGCAGCAACCATATGACTTCATGCACATCTTCAGGTGGTGTACTACAACTGTGTAATATTTCATGGAAATCAAAGCAGCCGTTTAGGAGAACATGCGCTGACAAGGTACATGGACGGACAGACGGACAGACTGATGGATGGACAAGGCGATTCCTATATAACCCCAAAAACATTGTTTGCGGGGGTATAAAAATTTAAATAGAAATAGAGGTGACTACAGTGGCACAGCAACAAAAGGACACCCTCTGCAAACTCCATTTCCTATCAAGAGGCTCTCAAGAGACTGTATTGCTTACCTGACCTTAATTCACATAGATATTTTATGTTAAAGAGCCCATAAACTATAGTTCCAATATGCCCAAGTAGTTTAAGGAGAGTTGACCTCTGTTAGTGTTTCCCATCCTGTCTTATTATACCCCCACTTGAAAAGTGGGGGGTATATAGTGATAGGGTTGTCCGTCCGTCCATCCCTCCGTTACACCTGAGGGTACCCATCTCCTGAACCACTGAATATATTTTCATGAAACTTTAACAGTCTTTATGACATAATGTAGATGTGCACCTCCTATTCCAGAAATTGATTTGATTGATTTTTAATTTCTGGAATCAAATGGGGGTGCTGGGGGTATTTATTAGTGAGCTTTGCTCATAGTTTTTCTAGTTTTAAACTATGTTTCCTGTGTTTTCCAAAAAGGGCCAATGTAAAAACTAAGTTTCCCACTGGCCGCCATGTTGGATATAGTGCAAATCCTGAAAAAACACTTTTTTTGCAGGGGACCACCAAATGAGTATTTCGGCCAACTTTGGATCCTATTAGCTCAGCAGTTAAAGAGGAGAAGATCTTTGAATGTGTTTTCCCATAGGGTCCAGTGTTAAAACTATGTTTCCCACTGGCAGCCACGTTGGATATAGCACCAACCTGAGAAAACACCTTTTTTGCAGGGGACCACCCAAGGACTATTGTGGCCAAGTTTGGTTCCGATTGGCTCAGTAATTTCTGAGGAGAAGATCTTTTAACAAAAAGTTTACGACGGACAGATCAGCAACGGATGCAGTGATCGCAAAAGCTCACCCTAGCATTAGCCAGATGAGCTAAAAATTAGGGATGCCAACCAGTAACTGGTTACTCGATTAATTGGTCGAATAGACTGTCAACAGTTATCAAATTGGGTATTGGAGTACTCAGCGTGAAAAATTATTTCAGTTGTACCAAAATACCCTAGCGCCAAGGACTTATAATGAGATGGATATGCATGCAACTCGTACACAATCCAATTTGCATTTTAAAATTTATGGTCAGACATTTGATATGCATTCAATTTGTTGTACAGCTGCTGAAAAAGTTATACATGGATTGAACAAAATTATGTTTTTCTGAAAGCTAAAACATTTTTACATTGTTAGAGTTAATTTCGTTTCATTTATAACAAGTACTGTCTTCAATACTTGTGTTTGAAATTTGTAATCAAGACATTTTCATTGGATTTTTTGCACTGTAAGCATAATTTTTGTGATCATCAGTATTATATTTATGCTGTTTTTAATGCTTAAAGATAGTGTCCCAAAGTTGACACAATCTCACACTTCGCGATATTATTTCAATTTATCACAAGATGCTTATCCTTCTTATTATACGTCCTTGTTTAGACTTGGCTCCCATTTTAAGTAGAGGCAACTTTTCTGCATGAGTGAACACATTATTTTGAAAATCGAAAGTCCAAATTTGCTGTCCCTTCAAAAATTCCATCATATGTGTGACTAGAACTTGCAACCCTTCATTTTGCTTCTGTAGGGATTGTTTACCAACCACCTTACTAACTACGCCACATCGGCCCTGTATACTTTTGGATTAATAAACATATTTATCTTTACAGCTCATATTTTGGAAGAAAAATATCAAAACTTGTATACCTCAATAGGAGTTGCCTAACATGTCATTTATCCAAAGTGTTTGTTATCTCTAATCTCATACCGTTTGCGCTATAGAGACCACACAGAATTCGTTAAATAACTACTACCTTGAACTTATGTTAAGTACCAATCAGTAGTTGATATAAATCTTCGAAAAAAAATGATTTTGATGCCCTTAAGAGATTCGAACCCTCGTCACCACCATAACATACCTACTGAATTGCAAAACAAACTCCCTAACCATTACACCACAAAATCATGACAATATTACTGTTTATTTACGTACTTATAGTTAATGAAAACTAATCAAAGAAATTTAAGGTAATGAAGGACTCGGGGGCTACTGTCCCCTCAGCCTTCACCTGTGCACTCGCATGGAAAAAGAAGCCTCCCAGATTCAATACTGTCCACTTTTTTTGTTTGAAATGTACAATATCTTATACTTGTTTACTGTTAAATTTACAATCAGACATCAGTGTTTTTATGTTCTTCTTAATTGAAAACACATAAAAACATAAGTGGACCCTTATAGATGTCTGGCCCAATCAATGGTTGGTAGCTAAAACAGTCATGTACCATTCAAGAGCAACCTGCAAGCCAAATATTACTACCGTACCACTTACAGTAATAAAGAAAGTATGCTAATCTGAAAGACTTAACTATGTTCACTAGACCATGAAATAGAGGTCAAGGTCAAAAACCATGTGGCAGACTGACATGTACTAACCAGGACCAAGCTATATCTCAAATATCATTGACCTATAGCTTGTAGTTATTGAGAAACAGACTTAAGCAAAAAAAAACTTAACCTGGTCACTGGACCGCAAAATATAGGTCAAGGTCACATGATTTTGGGTCCGGCATATAGAGTTCGCCGTAAGTTACCTATGGACCAAATATAAAGTTTCTACACCAGAGGCTTCTATATAATAACTTGAGTTTTATGCCGCTTTTGCCATCATACTTTGCACATTAAAAAAAAACAATCAATTGACAACTTGTTTACATAACAGTTGATTTAGTAATTACTTTGGTAATCAACACATCATTATACTGTGTTGTACCACTGACAGGATTAAAGTCATATTTAAAAATTGCAAAATCAATTCATTTATAGTATATTGTTAGTGTTTGTCATTTGTAAAAAAAATTAAATCCAATCTGCAAAACATTAAGAATTTCCTTATACATCGATCAACCTGTTACTGCAGAAATAACTCAAGTGTAAACGATTAAAGTCCGTAATTTTGTCGTTAAACCGATCGATACCTCAATACTGTCAACAATAGGTGTTGTTTTGGGCAGTAAAAGCCATTTTAATTGGTCAATAAATCTTTAGGGCGTGGCAAATCGAGAGAATCTACCTGAAAAAATATCGCGGGAAGTAAACACGTGTCAAATGACTTTGTATGGCTTTTTGTATTAAACTAACCGATGGAACATTTTCTGCTGTACATATGTTTCTTTCGAGCAATTTTGCTTGTATTTGCTTACTGTGTATACTAGGTTTTTTCTGTTTTTCGTACTCGATGAACGCAAGAACATCTCCGGTTAATTTAACCGGTGATCGAGATTTTCTCATTTTAGGCTGAACTGTCCCGGAACAAATGAGCTGTTGCACAATTTTGTAACATGCTGCCTTTGTAACACCTCCTTGTTTTGATATTTGTCCATATGAACCTCCTTCGTCGAACAAGCAAATGATTTCCAACCACAATTCTTCTTTCAAGGGCTTTCCTTTCACACATGCGGCTGCCATTTGCATTTTTAACAAGTTAATCGTTAGTCCCACCTATTTATGAAACGTGCAATCTCATTGGTCAGTTTTGGATGAATTAAGTTTGAGTACCCATTGAAAGAATCAAAGAAGATTGATCCTTTTCACATGAGCTATTTTTGCAGTAATCATTTGAAATGTTTTCCAAATAACTGGTTAGAGTGTTTCTGTGAAGTTGCCATCCCTACCAAAAATGAATAAATAGTGAAATTATCTCCCCTCCATGGTGTCGGACAATAATTATATTTCTTCATGCACACCTGCATATAGAGTTCTTCCTTTCAAATTATTAAAGTGGTTTAAGAGGAGTTGCCTTACAAAGTGTGTGGACAAACAGACTAACAAATGGATATAGCTATTTTTATATATTTGCCTTAATTTTATCTACCGGGATATAATTATTCTTTAAATGAAAATATTTTAATTAGCAGTTCAATAATTGCTTACAGTTATATTTCTGACATTACCACATAACCAGATGATGGAATGCCCCAACAACCAAGGCTCGTAAATGTCTCCCAGACAGACTGACATAATTTTACAAGAATAAAACAAATGCAGTCAAATTTAGTAAAAGATTTAATTGCTGTTTTTTTTTCCCAATAAGCACTGTAAATCAATTCCAATCTGGATACAGCAAATCAGAAAACTAGCAACACAATATATTGGCATGAATTGTTTCACTTTAAAGTTTTGATATGAACCACAGTAAGTGTTGAGTAAACAAAATTGATAAGGACTTGTTTATATACATACTGTCTTTGGGAAATTCTGACAATTTCATATATTTCAGTGATTATTGATAAACTAGAATAGGTTACCTTAATATCAGAATCACTGGTATCTTCATCAACATATACTGGTGATTTACTGTAATAAGACAAAATGATATCAATCTATAAACTTTCATTCAATCAAGTTAAGAAATAATGTTTCAATCTGTAATCTGAAGCTGTACATCATGTTCACGTGCACAAAGATGTATAGTACTGGATAAAATAGAGCCAAAAAACATCAAACATTTACAAGAAAATTTTCTTATTTCTCATCAGATTTTCATAATTTTTCACTGTTAAAAGCAGATTTAAACACAGATTCCTGCCACTGTTCCCATGAAATATTTTGAACTTTTGTTAAAAAAACTAAACACAAGACATCTCTTGAATATGACCATTGATCTAAAAATGCAGCCATCCCTTAGGTCAGGAAGCACTCATGATCTGGACCTTGACACAAAATTAAATTGAAATGTGACTTTTGTTTGGTAATCGATGGACAATAAAGAGTTTCTCAGGTAGATTAGTAAATCATTTTTTTTAAATTGCAAATATAAACAGGATAAATATGTCTGATTCATAAAGTTTTTCAGGACTACTTGATATATTTGCATAGCCCACAATTTTTCTTTAAATGGTATTTATATTTTGTGTTTGTAAAGCATTGCATGTCTGGTGTTCTTCATGCAGTCTGCTCCGTTAGGCACTAGTCTGATGCACGAGACTAGTAAATTTGAATTCGGACTAGTAAATTTTTTCTACCACTAGTCCGATCAGACTAGCCAGAATTTTTTAGTTGCAGAAATTTTCTATTGCATTTTGTAGACAACATGCTGAATCTACATTGCCTTTCATCGCTGTAATTTTTTTTTTTTGGACTAGTAAATTTGGATTCGGACTTGTCAATCTGTTACCTCAACTAGCCCGAAGGAGTAGTTATAAAAAAAGTTTCTGGCGCAGACTGCATCATGTGTTTACAAAGAGCTTACAATGCAACTTGTTTTTCCCAAGGTCTGTCATCATTTAGTACCATGTCTGTATCAGGACTTTGTGGACGTCTGGACCTATGTGGTGTTCCTAAAAAAGTTACATTTCTGGCATTAGAAATGAATGAAAAAAATCATCTTTTAACAATTATGACACATTGATAAACAACAGGAAGAGCAAAATGTACAACCTAGTGGAAAATTTCATTGAATATTTATTTAGTAACTTTGATATATCCAGTAACAACTCATTCATTTACTAATAAATCTTCATTCCTATTAAATAAAATTCAACACCTATATAAATAAGATAAATATACTTACCAGTAATAGGACTAGCCCCTGCTATTTCATTGTGTATAGGTGCAGACATCCCAGCTATCAAAGCCTCAGTATCTAAACTGGAACATCGAGGAACACGATTATCTCCCTTTAAAGAGTCTAAAATAGAGTCTGACTTTTTATCACTTGCGTTATCTAAGTATTGTTCTAATATATCACTGCTATTAAGTTTCTTTCCACTTTCCATCACTTCCTTCGGCAGTTGACTTGTAAGATCATACCTGTCTTTCCCACGTTTAGTTTTCCGTGGGGATTTCATTAAATCTTCATATTTTACTCCATGTAATGAGTCATTGTTACCTAATAGTTCAGATACACCAACTTTATTTATTGGTTGTGATGCTAAACTTGTAATATCAGAGCCTTCAAGGCCATTTACCCAGCTTGGTGGTGGCCTTCCTGATCTAAGATCACGTCTAGACCATAATGAATCACCAGGGTCGGTGATGTCGAGAGCATCGATCCAACTAGGTGGTTTTGTATCAGTTACATTTGGATCTTGTATCCATTTTTGTGGCTTCTTGAGCAGTTTTTCACTCTGTCTGTTAGAGGAAGGGGAAACAGACCGACTTCTTTCGCGCAAAGGAATTGATCCAGCTCTTGTGTTGAAACTACTAGGAGGTCTACGAATGAAAAAATCACTGGCACTATCAGACCTGTTTGTTAATGGTTGTTGTTTTTGTTGAGATTTTGGTCGTTTATATGAATATACATGTTTACGATCTGAATAACCTGCTGTAGGGTTCATAGTCATCAGGACATCTGTAGACAGACTATCTACATCACTTGGGCAATTTGGTTTGGTCAGGTCCTCAGTCTGAATCTGATGTAATAAATCTCCAGATCTGTTTAATGCATCTTCAGCTAAAATAAGAAACACTAATTTACATATATAAATTTAATTAATTTCTTGCATAAATTATGACATATGCTAAAATTTGTAGTTTTTTAACTTTGTAACACTTGGAAAATATGAAAGTTTTTATTCACATGCACTTGTGATTCACAAGTTTATTACAATACCATGTACAAGTAATAAGTAACAGCATAAACTCATACAAGAAATGTATGTCGATACGACATAAAACCAGGTTTTCCTTCGCTATTCAAATTGAAAAATAGGTACTTGTGTTAAAAGCTGTTTAAACAGAATTTAACTCATACCTCCTCTCATTATGTGCAGTGTATGCCATCACTCTTAAAAATCAATGAAAAGTTAACCTTTACTTAAAAGTCAAATAAAAGGCATATGGTCAAAATACCTATAAAATTCTAAGTTCAAAGTAAAATTGCAAGATGAAAAATCACATCTACAAATGATGTCCTTGCTACATACAAAGTTTCAGGAAATTCTGTTGAATGGCTACAGAGGAGTTGTGCTTACAAGCATATGGTCAAAACGATTATACAATTATAAATTCCTATTAGTTCAAAGGGGCATAACTCCTGGATCGATTGCACGATGAAAAATCTCTGTCAAAATGCACATCTACATATGATGTCCTTGCTACCTACAAAGTTTCATGAAATTCTGTTGAATGGTTACAAAGAGGTTGTAATTACAAGCATATGGTCAAAACACCTACACATTTCTAAGTTCAAAGGGGATTAACTCCTGGAAAAATTGCACGATGAAAAATCCCTGACAATATGCACATGATGTACTTACTATATACAAAGTTTCATGAAATTCTGTTGAACGGTTACAGAAGAGTAGCGCTTACGAGATCTGACAGCCACCCGCCCAACTGCCGTACATTACCATTTCAATAACCTGATTTCCCAACAGGAAAACTTGGTTAAAATTACAAACCAGAGGCTCCCTGGAGCCTATATCGCTCACCTGGCTTTCAGTTGCCACAATCAAGCTAACATTGTAAATTATATAGTTGAACTTCAGTCTCTCAAACTTTGGTAGAGCAAACACCACCATTAACTTGGACTCTATTTTAAGTCTGATCATGTTTTACTGTACTTCTTTGTTGGGCTTTTTTGAAAAGTCTTGCTAAGGACCACTTTCGACATCATGCAGTTTTGAAGTCGAGACATCATTTGGTAAATGGCAGTCAACAACATTTTTTAACACCATATCTTTTAAGTTACAACATCAATATCTATTTGGAAACCAAATTCTATTGAAATCGGACTATGTTGAATTTTCCCGCCTTTTTGGCAGCCATTTTGAAAATGGCAGTCAACAAACAATTTTCAACACCGGTTTTGCAGTAACGACATCAATATCCACTTGGAAACCAAATTTCATTGAAATCAGACTATGTTGAATTTTCCCGCCTTTTTTGGCGGCCATTTTGAAAATGGTGGTCAACGAACAATTTTTAACATCAGTTTTGAAGTTGCTACATCAATACCTTTTTGGAAACCAAATTTCATTGAAATCGGACAATGTTGAATTAACCCGCCTTTTTGGCGGCCATTTTGAAAATGGTGGTCAACAAAGAATTTTCAACACCGGTTCTGAAGTCGCAACATCAATATCTATTTGGAAACCAAATTTCATTGAAATCGGAAAATGTCGAATTTTCCCGCCTTTTTTTGTGGCCATTTTGAAAATGGCGGTCAGCCAATAATTTTCAACATCAGTTTTGAAGTCGCCACAGCATTGCAAACATTTTGTCAATTTACACTTAACCTTCATCTTCTATAATTTTGGAAAAAAAAGATGAAAAATATGAAAATTTCGAAAATTCCGTGAAAAAAGGGCAATAACTCCTACAAGGGTTTTTGGATTATCTTCAAAATTTCAGGGTGGGTAGATCTTGACATGCTGAACATTTTTGCAATTTAAAGTTGACTTCTTTCTCTTATAGTTTTTCTGATAAAAAATTAATAAAGTTAAAATTTTGCAAATTTTACAGAAAAAGGGCAATAACTCCAAGACGGGTTTTCGGATTTTCTCCAAAATTGCAGGCTAGGTAGATCTTGCTATGCTGATCACTTTAACATCGTGTCAGATTTTTGATATCTGTAACAGTTTTTGAGTTATTTGCAAAAAACAGCAATTTACCCCTATGTTCTATTTTTAGTAACAGCAGCCATGTTGTTTGGTCTTCGGACTAATCAAACACAATTTTCAAACTGCATACCCTGGTGATACTTCAGGCCAAGTTTGGTTACAATTGGCTCAGCAGTTTCAGAGGAGAAGATTTTTGAAATTGTTGAATAATTATAGTACAAAAGGCTATAACTCATCAAAATTCAAAGACTTATTTAAACTTAAAACTGGATTTCTGACTTTGAAAGGTTACACCTGCATAGAATAACAAATTCATTTATGATGCACGCTTCTTATCTATTCTGTGAACGAATAGTTATTTGTGGTACATAAGGAGCTTTGAAACTGCAGTTCAATATGAACTTGTTGAATCACTTTTACAGGAATTCATTGGTCAAGTGCCTACTAATAACACATTATGCATGATGTTCTATTATTTTTTCGTCGTTTCTATTGGACCACAATGACATCTTGTTGGCCATGATTAAAGTTACCAAGCATTGGTGTTATTATTTGAAACAAGAAACAGCAGTTCATCACTAAAAATTCACTGCATTTTTTATGAAAATCATAAGAGAAATAGTTTTAACAACTCAAAATGCACTATTATCCAAGCATCCCATCAGGATGTGATGGATAATAGACATTATATGACGAAGCCTGAAGGCTTCGAGGGTTTAAGTCGAATGTTTCATTCCATCGGCTCGATGTTACCTTCTTTACAGGTGAAAATGAATTCACCCACCACGTGACCAGTCATATAAATAGGTGTGAAGTACAGGTGTGCTTCCTCGTTTTAAAGCCAAGGAAGTAATTATCTCATTATTGTATATGTAAATGGGAGGGAAGATGAAGGGAGGGTACTTAAACCCTCGAAGCCTTCAGGCTTCTTCTTATAATGTCTATTATCCATCACATCCTGATGGGATGCTTGGATAATAGTGCATTATATTGCAGAACCCTTACGGTTCTCTGGTTTAAGTCGAATCTTTAAAGCATTCCAATAATGAGATTCTAATTTTTAAGTAGATAGTATTGATAAGGAAAGCAAAATAAGTTCAATAACACTGATGTCTTTTCCTATAATTACATGGTAATTTAGGTCATCTTCTTAAATGAAATACACAAGGTCTGTGAGTTATGTACCATGTCCATATAATATTCAGATTCTGTTAATGAAAAAGTTTCGAAAAACATAAACATTTTAATCTATAAAAAAAGACCAGAATCAAGAGCAATAACTCTTGCAATGTGTCACATTCATGAAGAGTCTTTATGATTTACATCTTAAATGTGCAGGACTCAAACGATAAAACAAGGTTTATTCAAGAGCCTTGAGTTAACTGGGTTTCATTTCTGTGAGTATTGACGTGCAAGTAGCACTCACTGTCTGAGTTTTGACTGCTACTCAAAGACATACATAAGATAGGCAATTTAATTCATAAAAAGTTTCTCTGGTATATATTATTTTTAATTTTCTTTGATATAAATTTGCATCTATATATTGAAAGAAGAAATGTGCATTATTTAAATGAGAAAATAGGCAAAATGAGTTCATTCTCAGCCTTAGAGGATCAATGTTGATCAAAGACAATTGTAACTTTTACCTATAAGCAAACTAATACACAGAAACATATAAAAGGTAATGCACAAGTGTATCTTATTGATAAAATCTTATTAAATCATACTAAATCAGCCTTACTCTTAGGAACTTTCTCTTCAAAAACTCAAATTAAAATATTTCATTAGTGAAAAATCCTTCATGTATTCATGAGTATCAATATATATTCACTGTGGAATAATGTGGTGCCGACATCTTTTTAAGATGTACCAAATATTCATATTTATTTTATCTTAAAAATGCACCATACATGTTAATTAAAACTTGTAGATGTTGAAAAAACATGATAAATAACCTTCTGTTGAGGTCTTTATTACAATTTTGTGTTCTTTGTCTTTTTGTGCTTTTTTTTTTTTTTTAAACTCGATTAGAGATTTTTTCTTTTCTTTTTTTTATATTTCATTTCATTTTTCTTTTCTTTTTTATGTTTAACTCAATTTTTTTTTTTTTTATTTGTAAATATTTTTGGTGAAATGTATTCTATTGTTCATTTGTCATATCTTGAATCGTGAGGATCACTAATGGTAGAGTAAATGTATTTCTATAACTGTGTAACCCCTTTTGAAATAAAGAATATTGTAACTTTTATTTTATTATTATATTATTACTATTATTATATTTGTTCCTTAATTGGAAATAAAATTTATCTTATCTTATTTGTTATATTGTTAATTTTCTTCTAGTAAAATTATGGTTCTTAGAGCACACATATATATATATATGCATATGAACATCAGAACATTAATAACTCTCAGCAGTCATTTCTCTCAGAAATGGCCTAAATAAATAATTCAGTATTCAAAATACAAGTATGCAGCCACACACATATATGAAATCAATAGAAGACAGCACCCATGTCAGACTAACTAGTCTAGAGGACAAAGTTATGGAAATAAAAACTAATATCAATACAGAGGTTAAAAAAGAAATGTACATGTTAAAGCCAGATCTAATTAGAGAAATAAAAGATGAAATACATACATCCCTACAGGAGAATGTGCGTAAAGAAGTAAGAGAAATTGAAGACCAAAAACTCAGATCCCTCAATCTCATTATTTTTAACATGCAGTAAAGTGACAATAAGATAAGTACACAAAGGAAGCAGTATGATATGGATAAATTTAATGAACTCTGTTCAAGAATTGGTGTAAATGAAGTTGATGTGAAGACTTTATTTAGACTTGGAATACCAGGAACAAAGAAGGTTAGACCCCTAAAAGTAATACTTAACAACAAAAAACAGAGGAAGGACATATTAGATTCAGCAATAAAAATAAAAGACATTCATAGAGAGAGTGGTTTAAGCAGGTGTATCATCACAAAAGATTTGACAGTACAACAAAGGGAAATAAATAAAAAGAGAAGGGCCGAAAATAAAGCAAAGAAAAATAATGTAGAATATGGGCAATTTCAAGAAACAGAAAATATGAAAATATCAGAAACGTCAAACAGAAACGAGGCAAGGCTAAGTGACCCTGAATCTGAGGAAAACATGGATGAAACGTTGCAACCGACACAGTCTTCTTCTCAACCATTACTGATGGACTTATTTAGGAAAAAAGAGGAAGCCCAAGCAAGAGCTGCACTGTCTCTTTCTTCAATTGGAGATGAAAC
>MJUU01019728.1:0-45146 GCA_002080025.1 Modiolus philippinarum
CTAGCAAGGTTATACACCTCTGGTAAAAAAAACCAGAGTAGAATGCTACGCCATGTTTAATGTTATATTGTAGAAACGACTGGTCATGACAATGGGAGACAACTTTTGTTTTTCTGATCTATCCCAAGAAGTCGTCGATTTTTGTTATATATGTACAAAGAAATAGTCCGATAATTTAATTTACTGATGAGAATTTTAAGGGGATGTTTTTGAAAGATAACTGGATATCGGATTATTTCCCCCCTAAAAAACAGGGGAATCTTAAAGAAATGCAGTTCTA
Organism: Modiolus philippinarum; assembly: GCA_002080025.1. NCBI lineage: Eukaryota > Metazoa > Mollusca > Bivalvia > Mytilida > Modiolidae > Modiolus > Modiolus philippinarum. The sequence continues at coordinate 281 of MJUU01019728.1, forward strand.
TCACTGAAATTTGTGTTGTCGAGATGTTTTAAGTCTCAGATTTTGGAAGAAAGGGCTTTGAAGTAGAATGTTGCATTTCTTTGTATAATCTTGCTAGGTACATGGTCTGTAAAAGGGTAGGCAGACCAGTACTTTATTGTTTAGTGGGCAATTCACAGAAAAATTACTTCTAATGCTAGCAAGGTTATACACCTCTGGTAAAAAAACCAGAGTATAATGTTTTGCCATGTTTAATGTTATATTGTAGAAACAACTGTTCATGACAGTGGGAGAGAACTTTTGTTTTTTCTGATCTATCCCAAGAAGTCGTCGATTTTTGTTATATATGTACAAAGAAATAGTCCGATAATTTAATTTACTGATGAGAATTTCAAGGGGATTTTTATGAAAGATAACTGGATATCGGATTATTTCCCCCTAAAAAACAGGGGAATCTTTGAAAGAAATGCAGTTCTAACACTGAAATTCATGTTTTCGAGATGTTTTAAGTCTCAGATTTTGGAAGAAAGGGCTTTGAAGTAGAATGTTGCATTTCTTTGTATAATCTTGCTAGGTACATGGTCTGTAAAAGGGTAGGCAGACCAGTTTATTATTGTAATTGGGCAATTCATAGAAAAATTACTTCTAATGCTAGCAAGGTTACACACCTCTGGTAAAAAAAACCAGAGTATAATGTTTTGCCATGTTTAATGTTATATTGTAGAAACAACTGTTCATGACAGTGGGAGAGAACTTTTGTTTTTTCTGATCTATCCCAAGAAGTCGTCGATTTTTGTTATATATGTACAAAGAAATAGTCCGATAATTTAATTTACTGATGAGAATTTTAAGGGGATTTTTATGAAAGATAACTGGATATCGGATTATTTCCCCCTAAAAAACAGGGGAATCTTTGAAAGAAATGCAGTTCTATCACTGAAATTCGTGTTTTCGAGATGTTTTAAGTCTCAGATTTTGGAAGAAAGGGCTTTGAAGTAGAATGTTGCATTTCTTTGTATAATCTTGCTAGGTACATGGTCTGTAGAAGGGTAGGCAGACCATTACTTTATTGTTTAGTGGGCAATTCATAGAAAAATTACTTCTAATGCTAGCAAGGTTATACACCTCTGGAAAAAAAACCAGAGTAGAATGCTACGCCATGTTTAATGTTATATTGTAGAAACGACTGGTCATGACAATGGGAGACAACTTTTGTGTTTTCTGATCTATCCCAAGAAGTCGTTTATTTTTGTTATATATGTACAAAGAAATAGTCCGATAATTTAATTTACTGAAGAGAATTTTAAGGGGATTTTTTTTTAAAGATAACTGGATATCGGATTATTTCCCCCTAAAAAACAGGGGAATCTGTGAAAGAAATGCAGTTCTATCACTGAAATTCGTGTTTTCGAGATGTTTTAAGTCTCATTTGGCAGATAGGACTTTGAAGTAGAATGTTGCATTTCTTTGTATAATCTTGCTTGGTACATGGTCTGTAGAAAGGTAGGCAGACCAGTACTTTATTGTTTAGTGGGCAATTCATAGAAAAATTACTTCTAATGCTAGCAAGGTTATACACCTCTGGTAAAAAATACTAGAGGAAGTAGTTTAATTTTGTTGCTTAGAGCTGAACATTGAGTGGTTACAAGGAAGTATGAATGTAAAATATGCTTTGCTAAATCAATATCACCAGTATGGAGAGTGCATGTAGTCAATAGTATTCCCTGAGATTGCAGGTGTAATGATGGAACTATAGCGAAATGCATTTGGTAAATATATTATTATTATTTGCAAGTTTATGAAATCATTATTTTGATTTTATGTATATGCATTTTTGGGTAATTACTTATTGGCGGTCTTATTTCAGTTGTCAAATTTTATCCAAGTTCGTTCCCACCGTTGATTTCTGACATTTTGTCAGATATGGGACCTCCTGTCTTTTTCCATATCGTAACATGTAAAATATGTTACCCATGAACACCCACTTTTCATGTTGTATTCTGGAAGCAGGTACTTTTTAATAAGGAATTTAGGGCAAAATTTCAAGAAATTGACATTAACTCCTTCACTCAATTTTCAAGCTTTTGAAATTTCTATACAGAGCTTATGAAAAAGCAAGAAAATTGACATAAACTGTAAATTTAAGCACAATCTGTACTAGAAACATTACCTACAGACAAGACTGAAATATAACAGTGTTATACAAGCAACACAGTGATTAAAAGCACTACAATGTGAAGTCAACTGAAAACAGTTATGGAGGGGTAGGCAGTTATCTGCACTATGTGCAACACCAGTTACACTTTCTATGAAAGGTTTGATGATGTCATAGTTGGTGCTTGTCAGTTTGCTAAAAAATTATGGAGAACCACTGAAAGAATAGGGTCTGTAAGTCTCGTCATGTGACACCGAGAATTCACGATAAATTTGAAATTCGTAAACGTTTCCCGCCAAAATATGACGTTTTTTGTATTATGACGTTCAATTTTATGTTTGGTACGTCATATATTGTCTTGAAAAATGCAACTTCCGGGTACAAAAATTGTACCCGGAAGTTTCAAAATTCAACGAAACTTACAGACCCTATTTAAGCCAAACTTAATATGAATGATACTTGTGAGGTACTGATCAAGTCTTGTTACTTTGTTGCCAATACTAAATTCGTAATGGGCAACATTGATTTTGGGAACTAATAGTTTAACATTTAACCAAATTTTTCAGTAATGGACACCATTTTGGGAACTAATAGTTTAACATTGAAACCTTTCAGGAATGCATATAAAGATCTTCGAGAGAACCCATAAATGGATTTAAACCAAAAGTTGTGTGGTAGACAGGCTTGTGGCAACAGGACTTGACTTTCATTAGTTGAGAGGACTTGAATACTTTTCTAGTGCAAATATTTTAGATTTGGTTAAGATGTGGTTATATAATAGTGAATTATGTTTTAGTATTGCTTAGATTTCATTTGAGTCTTATTTTATTGTTCATATTGTTACAGGTTTTAATATTTTTTCAGGACATTTCCAAGGACAGGCTTCTATGACTATCATGCTACAAGCACTCAGTAGTCCACATCCAGAATTGATGAAGCCTGTGGTTGTGGATGAGTTCAAATGACGAGAGTGATTTCAGTAAGTTTAAAGTACAAGTTAGATTTGTTTCTATTAAGAATTATTGTAGCATGCACATCCACATTGTTATCTCCTCAATCTGAAGAATATGGGCCATACTGTGTGTAACCCTTTGTCTGTTCTTTCATCTGTCGCACAGTATTCCTGTTTTATTTTCACTGCAACTGTATATGAGCCATTTGATATTTGGTATGATACTTTAAGTATAACGTTCTATAATGTGTCCCCGTTTTGTGGAAAAATAACTGTTTTTCAACTGAAAAATTGTCCAGGAATAGGCTTAGTAATAATAGAACTGGTCAAAATTCCTCATTTGTACATTTTTAATGTGTTCACCAAAACTGTGCGACATAATTATACAAGATCAGTTCTTGCCATTGCCCAATAGCTTATATCACTACTAGCAGTGGAGGATTCGGGAGGCCAAGGTGGCACGGGCTCCCCCTTAGGTTGGAAAATATTTAAAATTCCTAGGGATTTTTTGGAAATTTTGGTTCTGGGCCCCCTTCTTGAAAAATTATGGGTCTAGCTCCCCTTTAGAAGAAAGTCTGGATCTGCCGCTATTATTTTCATTGGGGGGGGTCTACTTTTTAGCAGATTTCCACTAACGGCAGTCCTTATTCTGAAAGTACATAGCAGTATTTGACTTCCGGTTCACTATTTCTGCTAATTCCCAATCTTTTCAGAGGTAAGAAGTGAGGAAACTACAAACAAATGTAATATTTCATAAATACCTCAAAGTATACAATGTAACGACACTTGTATTCCAGATATGATACAACTCTATTTTTATTTTACAGACAAAAAGACTCCAAGTAACAAGGAGAAATTACTATTGATCAAGGCACAGCACCGCACCACAGACATGTGATAAATGACAATAGAATCACAAAACTTTGTCAAATTGTAAAAAAGCAAGCTTTTGTATATGTATTTGTACTTAAAATATTTTAGCCAGATTTTTGTGATATTTTGTGCTTTATTATGCAGTTATGGATCTGCCCTGTTCTATATTAAATTTTATACTTATCCTGTTTATTACCTTAATGTCAGAATAACATCAACCTCTGTTTTGTATGCCACAACTACTTGGCAGTCTGAGGCACGAAGGTTTACCCAGTCTGTATGTCTGTTCCTCCATCTGAACATAGTTTTGGTTTCTGGATGTTAGTTTTGGTTTCTGGATGTTAACTTGAATATCCTAATAAACCAAACTTGTCAACTGTTTACTTATTACACAAGACAGAACCCTGTCAATTTCGAGGTTGGTATCCCCAAGGTCAAGGTCAAAGTTGCTGAAATAGACTAAAATTCCAAGAAAATTTTGGTTTCTGAATGATAACTGAACTACCCTCCATTGGATCAAAATTAAACTTAGTTACATGCTTTTTTATTACACAATAAGTCAAGTATTCTGCATCAGAATATGCCTTCGGGATGAAAAGTCGGGGGGCATATTGTTTGACCCATGTCCGTCTGTCCGTCTTCTGTCAGTCTCTCCGTCGGAGGGGAGTACATGGTTTTTCTGTGCAACTTGCTTCTCCTACAGTTTTTATTTCTCAGAACATTTGTACATATATTGAAGATGTGCAGTGTGATAAGGATCTTCATTTTGGTGCATTTTTGTCAAAAATATACATTGTTGAACTTGGTCATTTTTGGTTACTTTTCATAGAGGGTATGTAATTTGTCCGTGCAACTCTTCCTACAGTTTTGATACTAAGTTTTTATTTTGCAGATTTTTTGTACCTATATTGAAGATGTGCATGTAGCAAGGATTTTGATTTGGTTAATTTTTGTTACAAATATCATTACTAAGAAATCCCAATTTGATTCAACCTTGCACAGGGTCATGTCATCCTCTGGTTTGTAAATGATTTTGTAGAAAAGAAAACAAAAACTGTGTATAATATTTTAGTATTTGAGCTATATGTCACAAAGAAATGCAGAAATATTGTACAAAGTTTAAATATTCATGTTAATGTAAAATTAATGGGAAATAACTGGAGAGGACAGGTTGGTTGAAGGGAAGGATAAGGGAGACAATTCAAAGATTTTTGTCCCATAAATAATACATTTATGTCATTTTGCAGAGGTGAATGCGCTCTATTATTGACCTGTAAACCAATATTCATCTACAAACCAATATTGGGTCCAGGTGAATTTCTGTATTCAAGGTCAATATAAAAGGGTATTCAACAATGAATGATTTATTGTATAGAAAATGAATACAGAGTGAATATCACAACAGTATGTGAATATGTTAATTTATTTGCCTTTGATTTTGTAAAATCAAAACAGCTATATAACAATGATGTTTATAATGATAATGTTGTACTGCATAAGTAGTAATAAATTATTTAAACTTTATAACTGTTACTTTGTTTGGAAAAAAAATAGCATTGTGTCTATTTCAGAATATTCCATTTTTTGAAGTACACATGAGCAGAACAGCTTGTGTGCTTCTGCTATCTAATCTTATATTTGCCTCAAAATAGTCAGTTGAAACAACAGTCATGATACCAGCATTCCATTTTCTGCATTTGAAGTGGAAATCTGTTATCTTTTTTTAGTCATCATAAATGATTTTTCAAATAAGTCCAAAATGATTGATATTCAAAGAACCTCATGGCAGGTTAATATAAAAGAGCACATCATGTTTTCTAAATCGGAGTTTTAATTTTTGACCTGGCTTGCATATGGATTTTTATACCCCCAAATGAAGTTTAGGGTGGAGGGGGAAGTATAAATTAATGGCCCTGTCTGTTTGCCTGTCCACACATTTTGTAAGTGCATCTCCTCGTAAACTACTTGAAGGATTTTGATGATACTTTACACAAGGGACACAATATGCAGATGTGAATGAAGGAATAATGTCCGACAACACAAGGGCAGATAATTTGACTTGACTTTTTTCTTGATTCCTTTGGGAAAGATTATATCAAACACAATATATATATGCAGATGTGCAAGAAGTGATATGATCATTGTCGGTTAATTACCATTGAAGGAGAGATAGTTTGATGGACTTTTCATTGATTACTTCTGCAAAGATTGTATTTTTATAACGAAATGTGCACCAAACATTAAGAAAGTAATATAATTGTCTGTCATTGTGCAGTTACGTCTTTTTGTTGGATTTGAATCTTTGATTTGTTTAACACCGTTATAATCTCCTGATGCATTGAAACCTTTGATTCCAATACAGTATCAACTAAATAGAGCTAATTTAAATATCAAAAGAATACATTATTTCTGGAACGGGTATTCATCTGACAAATTAGTGTAATCTTGGGTCAATATATCATTTTCTTTATATTGTGATGAGTTTTGTTGGGTTTATATGTATCAGATGGGTTTACATGTATTGGACAGGTTTTTTGTAGCAGGTATTCCAGTGTGTTAATTTAACTTGAAGTAGATAGGAATATGAGTTCAGGTCACTTGAATACTGTGGAAAATTTGAATTGAAGGTGCATTTTTGGTTATGCTGTTTTTGTGTTGGGAGCATCGTTATCTCCAACATCACATGACTTTGGAGTTTCTTTGATGTTTGATTAGCTCTCGTCTTTGACTTGAATTTTGAACGTTTCGACATGAAAATTGAATAGACAGTTTCCAGTTGGTGAATTTTCCTGGAAAATTTTGACTTCACAATATAGATTTTTGGATGTCACAATGTTACATGACGCAATGTACTCGAGGTCAATCTGAGCAATTCATTCATAAACAGAAATTGGAAATTGGTCTTACACAATGCATGCAATAATTTAAACTCTTGATTTAGGATAAAAAAGTCAATACAAATGACCCAAATATTTTTCTACTGGTTTATTACTCGTATGCAAAATACAAGTAAAAAAAATTATTTGGATAATGCATCTCGACTATTTTTTCAGAAAACACACTATTTGGAAATTATTGCATGCATTTTTATTCAATATTCAATTTGAATTTTTTTTTGTGACTGAAGACCTGGAATTTGAAATGATTACAAGGTTAAAAGGAAAACAAATACAACTATTTCTTAATTTATTGGAATCGAAGAAAATGATTCTTTTGTACCTTTACAAAAAGGCCAACAAGATAAAGTGGAGTAGTACATGTAGACTACACAAAAATGCTGTGCATTTTGTTCGTTGGAAAGACGTATAAACACTATTGGCAAAGTGCAAATCAATGCGACCATTATCATAGTTGAAATAGTAGATGCAACTTTAAAAAGTTATTATTATGGTAATAAAATAGATATTGTTTATTACAGTAATAATGACTTTTTCTACAGTTGCATACATTGTTTCAAATATGATAAATATCTTATTGCCGCGGTCAAGGAAGTGGCAAAACTCAAGATAAAACTTTTAATGTAATGAAGTCAAGATTAACACCCCAAGCTTACACAATGTGAAACAGAAAGGAAATGGGGTAAAGGAGACAACATCCCATATCCAGGTTAAAACGACAAAAAACATCTAGGGGTCTCCACAGTGAGGAACCTGTTAGATTCATCGATTTCAAATGTCTACTTTGTAGATATATCAGACGTGAAAACCTGACAAATGTATACAATGTTGTCTGTACAACGGTTAGTCAGTGAAAGGTTGAGAGCGTGGGAGTTTAAATTGTAATGTCAGTAAATTGAAAATTTTGCCACTTGCTTGACCGCAGCAATTGTTTCACATTTGGCCAATAGTGGTAAAGGTTTTACTTGAATATTTACTATTAGGAGGACATTTTGGTAGTGAGTATGACAAAGTTAAGTCGATATGGCTTCTGCTGTATCGAATTCCGGGTTTGGGGTTCTCGGATGTACATGTGTGCTGTAACGTGTACAACGTCCCCCGTCATACGTACCTAAATGTCTGGAGTACATTTTAGTACGGCGACAAGGACGCGGTGGTCCTGTCAAAGGCGATCTCCTAGTAGATCTCCTTAATATTTTATACACTCACATGCCTGGCTATACCAGGTAGAACAACTTGAACATTGTGGTGGTGCCTTTTCACAGACAACCCAAGATTTTTGGAACTAAGTTTAACATTGAAATATTGATGCAGAATTATGTCTAGCTGACTTAAGTACAACTTTAACTTTGTGGTGGTGCCTTTTCACAGACAACCCAAGACTTTGGGAACTAAGTTTAACATTGAAATATTGATGCAGAATTATGATGGTACCTTTTCACAGACAACACAAGATTTTGGGAACTAAGTTTAACATTGAAATATTGATGCAGAATTATGTCTAGCTGACTAAAACAACTTTAACATTGTGATGGTACCTTTTCACAGACGACACAAGATTTTGGGAACTAAGTTTAACATTGAAATATTGATGCAGAATTATGTCTAGCTGACTAAAACAACTTTAACATTGTGATGGTGCCTTTTCACACACAACCCAAGACTTTGGGACCTAAGTTTAACATTGAAATATTTATGCAGAATTATGTCTAGATTACAACAGTAAATAGTAGCAATGTTACTTTACACCAAATGGAAACTAATGCATAAACAAAACTTTGTCAATATTCCTGGATGGTCAGCTATTGAGTTGTATCCATCAATCTAAGATGGCAACTTAAGCTTGGAATGAAAACAATCCAAGATGGCAACTAGCTTGGAATGAAAAGGGATAACATTGGTGCTATTTGATATGTGCATATCATCCTTTGAACCTCAATGTCTAGTCTAAATTGTCTGCACACATGAGATATAGTTTAACATTTGACATAGTATGAAAAATAAGCAAAATTTTTCTTGAATGGTTGTTGCCAGTTGATCTGTAACCACTGATGGCCACAAGGGGAACATAATTTAACATTGAACCAATACATGAGATATAACTTCAAATTTACTAGCCTTGTGGAAATGGATATTCTCCTTAAATTGCAATTTAACCACCAACAAGGAACATTTTACGTTGGACCTTGCCAAAATATACTGAACCATGCAGATGAAATAGTTTATCACTACATCAAAGTTTCTACAAGCCATCTTTGGGATTTTTTGGCCTGTAATGTTAACAACAAAGAAAAATATGCACTGGTGGACTCTAAATTGGCTTCAGATACCTATTCAAGGTCATTGGTTTTCTCTGGCTTTTTGAGTTAATTGCATATAAACTTAATTTTTGACTCTTCACATTGAATAATCCACGGATTATACATGTGAAGAGGAAAAATTGAGTGCACTTAGTCTAGTAAATAAAACTAAAATTATGACAATACCTTATAATTAATATAAATACTCATAATTAATATTTAAATACTCAAAAATTATAATTGTTTTGCAAAATTCCTTTGTGACGTCACCTAAACAACAGCATTTGGTTTTGATTGAAAATATACTTAAACTTTTTAACCATTCAGAAAATTCAAAATTGAATTATTCTTAAATTTCTTTCACCATCTTTCAATGCAGTTCAGTTTGTTTTTTGGCTTTTTCTTTATTATATAGACTTGTTGAAATTTATGTAATACATCTACTTAAATAATGATTAACATCCTTATGCATTAACTTCTCTTCATCTGCACATTTCACAAACTAATGTGGTAATGGTCTTGTAAATTTCAACAAGTTTGTAGATTTTCAAAAAGGGAGAATACTAGCACTAAAATTGGTCTCGGATTTCAAACCAAATTTGGGTTCCTCATATTTTTTTTATTTCAATTCTAAAAAGAGTCTTAACTTGAAATTACATATGACACGGTATAAATCGTTTTTTTCCCATGGGTTGTAAATTTTCTGATTTTAAAAAGATTCCATTATTTCACAAACTGAAATTTTTGCAATATCCTATTATCATAGTGCAATACTACAAAGCCGACAAAATAACATTTTATGAGTATTAAATATCATTTTAAAGGGGTTCTTTTTGTCATGGTTACCGGTATATAAGTAATGTCTTAGGGTTGCCAAAATACCAGTAGTGAATCATTGACCTTGATCAGGTAATTGGAAACCTGTTACAAATCAGTGGCATCTTTTTTTGTTGTCAACATTGACCTCCACCGGATACATCAACTGAGAATTTGGTTTAACATTGAGCTCTACAGGATACATTAACTGAGAATTTAGTTTAACGTTGGCCTCTACAGGAAACATCAACTGAGAATTTAGTTTAACATTAGGCTCTTCAGGAATATACGCATCAACTGAGAATTTAGTTGAATATTGGGCTCTACAGAATACATCAACTGAGAATTTAATTTAACATTGACCTCTGCAGGATACATTAGCTAAGTATAGAGTTTAACATTAGGGTCTATAGGATACATTGAGTATTAAGTTTAACATTGGGCTCAACAGGATGCATAATCTGAGAATTTAGTTTAACATTGACCTCTACAGGACACATCAACTGAGTATTAAGCTTAACATTAGGCTCTTCAGGATACATCTACTGAGAATTTAGTTTAATTTAACATTGGCCTCTACAGAATACATCAACTAAGTACTTAGTTTAACATTGGGCTCTTCAGGACACATCTACTGAGAATTTGGTTTAAAATTGGGGCTCTACAGGATACATCAACTGAGAATTTGGTTTAATATAGGCTCTTCAGGATACATCAACTGAGAATTTAGTTTAACACTGGGCTCTTCAGGATACATCAACTGAGAATTTAGTTTAACATTGGCCACTTCAGGACACATCAACTGAGAATTTAGTTTAACATTGGGCTCTACATGATACATCAACTGAGTATATAGTTTAACATCGGGCTCTACAGGATACATTAACTGAGAATTTAGTTTAACGTTGGGCTCTACAGGAAACGTCAACTGAGAATTTAGTTTAACATTAGGCTCTTCAGGAATATACGCATCAACTGAGAGTTTAGTTGAATATTGGGCTCTACAGAATACATCAACTGAGAATTTAATTTAACATTGACCTCTGCAGGATACATCAACGAAGTATAGAGTTTAACATTAGGGTCTATAGGATACATTGAGTATAACGTTTAACATTGGGCTCGACAGGATGCATAATCTGAGAATTTAGTTTAACATTGACCTCTACAGGACACATCAACTGAGAATTTAGTTTAACATTGCCCTCTACAGGAAACATCAACTGAGAATTTAGTTTAATGTTGGGCTCTAAAAGGTACATCAACTGAGAATTAAGTTTAACATTGTCCTCTACAGGACACATTAACTGAGAATTTAGTTTTAACATTGGGCTCTACAGGAAACATCAACTGAGAATTTAGTTTAATGTTGGGCTGTACATGGTGCATCAACTGAGAACTTAGTTTTAGTATTTTAACATTGGCCTCTACATCAACTGAGAATTTAATTTAACATTTGACTCTGCAGGATACATTAACTGAGAATTTAATTTTACATTGGGCTTTACAGGATACATCACCTGAGTATTTAGTTTAGCATTGAGCTCTACAGGATAGATCAACTGAGAAATTAGTTTAATTTAACATTGGCCTCTACAGAATACATCAACAGAGAATTTGGTTTTAACGTTGGGCTCTGCAGGATACATCAACTAAGTATAGAGTTTAACATTAGGGTCTACAGGATACATTGAGTATTACGTTTAACATTGGGCTCTTCAGGACACATCAACTGAGGATTTAGGTGAATATTGGGCTCTACAGGATACATCACCTGAGAATTATAAGTTTAACATTGGGCTCTGCAGGATACATTACCTGAGAATTTAGATTAACATTGGACTCTACGGGATACATCAACTGAAAATTTAATTTAACAGTGGGCTCTACAGGATACATTAACTGAGAATTTAGTTTAACATTGGACTCTAGAGGATACATCAACTGAGACTTTAGTTAACTTTAGCCTCTACAGAATACATCAACTAAGAATTTAGTTTAACATGGTCCTCTACAAGCACATCAACTGAGAATTTAGTTTAACATTGGACTCTACAGGATACATCAACTGAGAATTTAGTTTAATATCAGGCTCTTCTGTTCAGATCAACTGAGAATTTAATTTAACACTGGGCTCTACAGGATACATCGACTGAGAATTTAATTTAACATTGGGCTCTACAGGATACATCAACTGAGTATTTAGTTTAACATTGGGCTCTACAGGATATATCAACTGAGAATTTAGTTTAACATTGGCCTCTCTAGGAGACATTTCCTGAGAATTTAGTTTAACATTGGGTTCTACAGGTTTAGTTTCAGGATACAATTCAACTGAGAATTTAACATTGGCCTCTTCAGGATACATCAACTGAGAATTTAACATTGGGCCCTACAGATACATCAACTGAGAATTTTAAGTTTAACATTGGGCTCTGCAGGATAAATTAACTGAGAATTTAGATTAACATTGGACTCTAGAGGAAACATCAACTGGGACTTTAGTTCAGCAATGGGCTTTGCAGGATACATGAACTGAGAATTTAGTTAACTTTAGCCTCTACAGGATACATCAACTGAGAATTTAGTTTAATATCAGGCTCTTCTGTTCACATCAACTGAGAATTTAATTTAACACTGGGCTCTACAGGATACATCAACTGAGAATTTAATTTAACATTGGGCTCTATAGGACACATCAACTGAGAAGTTAGTTTAACATTGGGCTCTACAGGATATATCAACTGAGAATTTAGTTTAACATTGGGCTCTACAGGATATATCAACTGAGAATTTAGTTTAACATTGGCCTCTCTAGGACACATTTACTGAGAATTTAGTTTTAACATTGGGCTCTACAGGATACATCAACTGAGAATTTAGTTTCAGGATACAATTCAACTTAGAATTTAGTTTTACATTGAGCTCTACAGGATACAATTCAACTGAGAATTTAATTTAACATTGGCCTCTTTAGGATACATCAACTGAGAATTTAACATTGGGCCCTTCAACTGAGAATTTAGCTTAATATTAGGCTCTACAGGACTCCTCAACTGAGTATTTAGTTTAATATTGGGCTCAACAGGATGCATCATCTGAGAATTTAGTTTAACATTGGGCTCTACAGGACACATCAACTGAGAATTTAGTTTAACATTGGGCTCTACAGGATACAATTCAACTAAGAATTAAGTTTAACATTAGGCTCTTCAGGAATATATGCATCAACTGAGAATTTAGTTGAATATTGGGCTCTACAGAATACATCAACTGAGAATTTAATTTAACATTGACCTCTGCCGGATACACCAACTGAGTATAGAGTTTAACATTAGGGTCTATAGGATACATTGAGTATTAAGTTTAACATTGGGCTCAACAGGATGCATAATCTAAGAATTTAGTTTAACATTGACCTCTACAGGAAACATCAACTGAGAATTTAGTTTAACATTAGGGCTCTACAGGATATATCAACTAAGTACTTAGTTTAACATTGGGCTCTTCAGGACATATCTACTGAGAATTTGGTTTAAAATTGGGGCTCTACATGATACATCAACTGAGAATTTGGTTTAATATAGGCTCTTCAGGATACATCAACTGAGAATTTAGTTTAACATTAGCCACTTCAGGACACATCAACTGAGAATTTAGTTTAACATTGGGCTCTACATGATACATCAACTGAGTATATAGTTTAACAACAGGACACATCAACTGAGAATTTAATTTAACATTGGGCTCTACAGTACAGGATACATTAACTGAGAATTTAATTTAACATTGGGCTCTACAGAATACATTAACTGAGAATTTAGTTTAACGTTGGGCTCTACAGGTAACATCAACTGAGAATTTAGTTTAACATTAGGCTCTTCAGGAATATACGCATCAACTGAGAATTTAGTTGAATATTGGGCTCTACAGAATACATCAACTGAGAATTTAATTTAACATTGACCTCTGCAGGATACATTAACTAAGTATAGAGTTTAACATTAGGGTCTACAGAATACATTGAGTATTAAGTTTAACATTGGGCTCAACAGGATGCATAATCTGAGAATTTAGTTTAACATTGACCTCTACAGGACACATCAACTAAGTATAGAGTTTAACATTAGGGTCTACAGGATACATTGAGTATTAAGTTTAACATTGGGCTCTTCAGGACACATCAACTGAGAATTTAGGTGAATATTGGGCTCTACAGGATACATCACCTGAGAATTATAAGTTTAACATTGGGCTCTGCAGGATACATTACCTGAGAATTTAGGTGAATATTGGGCTCTACAGGATACATCAACTGAGAATTTTAAGATAAAAAAAATTTGGCTTTGCAGGATACATTAACTGAGAATTTAGATTAATATTGGACTCTATGGGATACATCAACTGAAAATTTAATTTAACAGTGGGCTCTACAGGATACATTAACTGAGAATTTAGTTTAACATTGGACTCTACAGGAAACATCAACTGGGACTTTAGTTCAGCAATGGGCTTTGCAGGATACATCAACTGAGAATTTAGTTTAACATGGTCCTCTACAAGGTGCATCAACTGAGTATAGAGTTTAACATTTGGGTCTACAGGATACACCAACTGAGAATTTAGTTTAATATCAGGCTCTTCCGTTCACATCAACTGAGAATTTAATTTAACACTGGGCTCTACAGGATACATCGACTGAGAATTTAATTTAACATTGGGCTCTATAGGACACATCAACTGAGAAGTTAGTTTCACATTGGGCTATAGGATACATCAACTGAGTATTTGGTTTAATATAGGCTCTACAGGATACATCAACTGAGAATTAAACTTAATATTAGGCTCAACAGGACTCATCAACTGAGTATTAAGTTTAATATTGGGCTCAACAGGATGCATCATCTGAGAATTTAGTTTAACATTGGGCTCTACAGGATACAATTCAACTTAGAATTTAGTTTAACATTGGGCTCTACGGGATACATCAACTGAGAATTTATTTAACATTGGTCTCTACAGGACACATCAACTGAGAATTTAGTCTAACATTGGGCTCTACAGGATACATCAAATGAGAATTTAATTTAACATTGGGCTCTACAAGCACATCAACTGAGAATTTAGTTTAACATTGGCCTCTACAGGATACATCAACTGAGAACTTAGTTTTAGCATTTTAACATTGGCCTCTACATCAACTGAGAATTTAATTTAACATTTGACTCTGCAGGATACATTAACTGAGAATTTAATTTTACATTGGGCTTTACAGGATACATCACCTGAGTATTTAGTTTAGCATTGAGCTCTACAGGATAGATCAACTGAGAAATTGGTTTAATTAAACATTGGCCTCTACAAAATACATCAACAGAGAATTTGGTTTTAACGTTGGGCTCTACAGGATATATCAACTGAGAAATTGGTGTAATATTGGGCTCTACAGGATACATCAACTGAGAATATAGTTTTAACATTTTAACATTGGGCTCTACAGGATACATGAAATGAGAATTTAAACATTGGCCTTGACAAGATACGTCAATCGAGAATTTAGTTTAACATTGACATCTACAGGACACATCAAGTCAGACTTTAGTTTAACATTGGTCACTACAGAATACATCAACTGAGAATTTAGTTTAACATTGGGCTCTACAGGATATATCAACTGAGAATTTAGTTTAACATTGGGCTCTACAGGATACATCAACTGAGAATTTAGTTTAACATTGGCCTCTAAGGATATATCAACAGAGAATTTAGTTTTAACATTGGGCTCTACAGGATACATGAAATGAGAATTTAATTTAACATTGGGCTCTACAGGACATATCAACTGAGAATTTAGTTTTAACATTGGGCTCTACAGGACACATCAACTGAGAATTTAGTTTAACATTGGGCTATAGGATACATCAATTGATAATTTAATTTTACATTGGGCTCTACGGGACATATCAACTGGGAATTTAGTTTAACATTGGTCTCTACAAGACACATCAACTGAGAATTTAGTTTAACATTGGTCTTTACCAGACACATCAACTGAGAATTTAGTTTAACATTTGGTTCTGCAGGATACATCAACTGAGAATTTAGTTTAACTTTGACCTTTACAGGACACATCAACTGAGAATTTAGTTTAACATTGACCTCTACATAGTACATCATCTTGGCAGTTAACATTTGGTTCTACAGGGTACATGACCTCTGTACAACTTTATCATTAGCCTTGACAGGCTCCACCAACTTTAGCATGGCCTTGACAGGATACATCAACTTTAACATTGGCCTTGACAGGACATACCAACTTTAGCATTGGACTTGACAGGATACACATACTTTAACATTGGCCTCCAGGATACACCAAATGAATACATAGTTTTTAACATAGGGCTCTACAGGATATATATATACCTTGGTTTCAAAGTAGGCTTAAATTTTACATTACTTACATCAATTTAATATGCAATTTAAAATTGGCCTCTACAAAATTGATACATCAACTGAATACTTAGTTTAACATAAGGCTTTACATGATTTCTTAGTTTAACATTGGTCTCTGGGTGATATATTAACAGTTGCATACATTTTTTTTTGCAAATGAGTACATAGTTTAACATTGACCTCTCTATGGTACATCCACTGAGTACATAGTTTAACATTGACCTCTCTATGGTACATCCACTGAGTGCATAGATAAACACTTAAGAGCATAGTTATAAGTTATTAGTTCATATAATTGTCATAAATTTTAAAATTATTGTAATTTTGGATGAAAATCTTGTAACTTATTGGAACAATGTGTTCTTTTACCATTTTGGGTACTTCTGAAATTTAAATAGAAATAAAACAATAACAGACGAACATGACAAAAAGACTTGACGTAAATTGTGTGAAAGAGCTGGTGTGCCATGTTAGTAAAACGACTTTACATAAATTTTGTGAAAGAGCTGGTGTGGTACATTAGTGAAATAGTTGTAATGAAAGATGAGTAACGGGAGAGATTATGAAAAAATTGTAAATTTAAAATAATAAAAATAAGATAATTAAAAAATATTTAAAATATAATGTTTCTGAGTACCATTTAATGGAGATCCTGCATTGATTCTAAAAGTTACAAGTTTATCATACAAAATGAAATCTTGATTATAGATCAACGAGCAAAGTTTTATTAATTTAGATTTTGTCCCACAAACATTTTTAAAACTATTCATCCTTATTCTTTATTTCATGGAATTGCCCAGGGCAGAATTATAGGCCAGTCTGAAGCTTCACTTTTTGCTATTTATATTTGAAATCAATGCAATATGGTTAATGAAATTAAGTAAGGTTAAAAACTACAGAAATGCACCTAGTAAGTGCTTCATGTAAAAGCCTTATTTCAGCTCTCCAGAAATCATATTTCAACAGCTCCATCACAAAAGGTCATGGCCTTCTGAAACTTTGCATAGATGATGATCATATTTCTCTGACCAGTTAACTTGTTGTCAGGCATAACCTGCACTCATTATAATTATAAAAACAAATCCTATTTATACCCATGCATTTTTCTGATGAAATATGGGTAAAGTTGCTTTGGAACAGATTAGTTCCAAAACATTTGACTTAAACCTGGCGACAAGGAGTTAGCTGGTGCTAATGATACCCCTGCCTGTGAGCAGATAATACAGACATTTAGGAGGTATTGGAGAGGCCTTCCTAGTCTGGGGGACCAGGAACCAAAGTCTTACTTAGTACATCCCTTGAATTTTCCATACAATTTATAAGATATTTATAAACTTTCAAACTGCCAATAACAATTAAATTTCCCAAGAATAAAAGTGACAACAAAAGCCCGAATCGATCAAAGGAAGAGACCAGTAAGGAAAATCCGTATAACATTTGACTGAATCAAGGGAACACAATCTGACACAGGATCTAATTCCAGGTACTTGTGATGACACTTCCTCAAATAACCGAGTTGTATCATAATCTATGGATAGTGTTATATGCTAAAGTTATAACAACTAATGAAAATTAGAAGATATGATAAAAAAGCAACTCATTGAATATATATCAGATACCATATAAGATAATCTTTTTATCATATTTGTTATTACCTTGGTGTATTTTAGATATCTAATAAAATGTCAGATATTATACACCTAATACATAAAATATTACCTGAACTTTTTGGAAATCATGTTGTCCTAAACCTTTTAGATGTCCCATAAAATATAAAAGTAACAATATTTCTTAGATATTACCTTTGAACCTTTTTGATGTCTCATAAAATGTAAAAGATACTATACATCTAAAAAGATGTTAATATTACCTTTGAACTTTTTAGGTATAATAAAATTTGTAAAGGTTCCAAAGAACCTAATGTCTCGTCTGCTCAGTATGTTGTCATTATAATTTGCTACGTAGAACTCCAAAAAATAATTGGTTTTTGAGACTTTCAGGAAATATAGCAAAATTTGAATCAAACATTTGTTGTACAATTCGTTTTCAATGAAATGTATGCAATAAAAGAATGGTTCCTAAGTAGAATTAAAAAAAAAAAAAAAAGAAACTGGTCTTTAAGAATTTCTTGAAATTAACCAATACTGGAATCCAAGATTTTTGCAATTTTACTGTGGAAAATGATTATTAATTCTGTAAGGAATTGAAAAAGATATGGTTGCTGGTAGAATTCCCCAAAAATAACAGGTCTTTGAAAGTTTCAAGAAATTTACCTTAGATAAGAATAACAAATTTTTGCAATTTGACTTTTAAATGATCATTATAACTGAAATTATAATTCCAAAAAATAAATGGTCTTGAGAGTTCCAGGAATGTAAACCAAAACTGAAATCAAAAACTTGCAAGTTTATCATTAAAAATATTTATTTGATTCTAATTTATTCAAAAAGCATTGTTACTAAGAAAAACGTCTTAAAATAGCTTGTCTTGGAGAGTTTCAGAAAATTTACCAACAGAATCTACACATCTGCCTACTGTATGCAGAAAATCAAGATTCAACAGCTAACATTGAATTTTTTTTTAGAAAAAAAAAACAAGTCAAAATATGGGAAAAATACAGAAAAACTAAACAAAACTCCAATTCAGCTGGAGGTAATTTTCTGAACATCATCTAACTATTTTGACCACCTTTTGTGAATTAACAATAACATTTAATAACTTCATTTGACTTTTAAAAAACTTTAACCACAGTGTTAAAATAAATTTCTTTTTTTTTTTACCAAATAAATATATTTATTCAACAAGAAGCTAGTTACATTCATACTTCATTGACCTAGCTACAATGAAGCATTCCTGTGAAATCTGATTGATTATCCAGGATAATAATCAATTCATACATGTTCATAATTCATAATATAATTATATTTATAGATATTATACAAAGATTTATAAATCAATTTCAAAATTGTCATATTTTTATGCCTAAGTCTACATCTGAACCACTATAAATTTTTATATATATTTCTTAACAAAGAACTATCTTGGAAATATTTTTTTTTTTTCTTTTTTCACATTCTTGTTTAAATAGTTGAAAATAATCAATATATTTAGTTTTTTGCTCAGAAACATAATAGCCCTTATATATACTAAAGGCTAAAATTGTAAGAAAATAATTTAGATCATTATATTTAACATCATTAATTTTGTATCCTACCACTATATGTTTGAGTTTTATCTTGTTTTCGATGTTTACTTCTTTTAATAAATAATTGACTTTAGTCCAAAAACTTTCTAATATGTGACATGTGAAGAAAAAATGTGTGTAGTCTTCAACTTCGTTGCGGCATGAGTTGCAAAAATTATTTTGACATATTTTCCACTGAAAAAGTAAATATTTTGAAGGAAGTATGAAATTTAATAATTTCCATCTAAATACTTTGAGGTTGTTTTCTGTTAAGTGATCAAAAACGAATCTAAAAGATTTTTTAAAGAGATATTTTGGGGTATTGTCTAAAAGTTTTAACCATTTCTCTATTCCTATTAGGTTTTCAAAAATATTTTTGATAAGTATTTTATAAAAATATTTGCTTGACATTGTTTCTAACATTAAAAAATAAATTTCTTGCGCTAAAATAAGTCTAAATATGGAAAAAATACAGAAAAAAGAAGATAAATTTTTCAGCTGGAGATAATTTTTTTTACCTATTTTTTTATCTATTTTGATGTGCCCCGTATTGTCTATTGATGTTGTTTTTGTCCTAATTTTTGTCTTTCGTCAGGCTACTTAATGACAAATATTTGTATGCAGACTTTGCACTGTTAGAATTTTTTCTCAATGAACGCTCCCGACACGTGTTGCTTCAATGACATATTTTAGCTGCGATCGATGTTGCTCAACTTTTTTGTCAAGAATACCGCTCAAGTGCATGCTAGGGGCCTTCTTGATCTCGCTTGAGGGGTGAATATTGTTCACCTATGGTTGAAGACCCTCAGGCAACATCATGATGTAGACAGGAATAAAAGCCCTGTCCTTGATAAACTGGAGTTTTCTGTGTATCGTGTGCGTTTTTGTCACATGTTAATTCACTCCATATCCTTTCATTTTTTCTATTTCTTCCTCCACAAGCCTTGTGAATATGCAAGAAGCCCACAATTACTAAACAGTCATTAATCTCACTGACAGTATAGAGCTTATGTTCATTGTTAACTTGATAACTTGTTATTTCCTACTACACAAAACTTAGCTACCTTTTTACCTTTATACAAGTTATAATGACATAATTCCTTAAACTAGAGGCTCACATGAGCCTGTATCGCTCACCTGGTGACTGGTTTTATTCATTGTCACCAAGAAACCATCCATTAATGGCATTATTATCCATACTATATATCAGTTCACCAGATGTTACAGTTTCTGACATACATACTTAAGTCACAAGTTTGAAGGAAACCACCCAAGGACTATTGTGACCAATTTGGTTCCCATTGGCTCTGTAGTTTCAGAGAAGATCTTTGAATGCATTTCACAAAGGGTCACTATGTTACACTATATTTCCCCCTGGCGGCCATCTTGGATGAGGTATGAACATAAAAATCACAAACCTTAAAGGCGACCACCAATGGACTATTGTAACCAAGTTTGGTTCCAAGTGGCTCAATAGTTTCAAAGATCTTTAAATGCATATCAGATAGGGTCCTTATGTTAAACTATGATCCTTGCTGGCAGCCATCTTGGATGATGTACCAACATAAAAATCACAAACTTTGAAGGGGACCACCAGTGGACTATTGAATGCATTTCACATAGGGTCCTTATGTTAAACCATGTTCTTCGCTGGCGGCCATCTTGGATGAGGTATGAACATAAAAATACCAACTTTGAAGGGGACCACCAATGGACTATTGTGACCAAGTTTGGTTCCAATTGGCTTGGTAATTTTAGAGAAGATGTTTGAATGCATTTCACATAGGGTCCTTATGTTAAACTATGTTCTTCTCTGGCGGCCATCTTGGATGAGGTATGAACATAAAAATCACAAACTTTGAAGTGGATCACCAATGGACTATTGTGACCAAGTTTGGTCCCAATTGGCCCAGTAGTTTCAGAGAAAAAGATCTTGGAATGCCTTTCCCACAGGGTCCCATGTTAAACTATGTTCCCCGCTGGCGGCCATCTTGGATGAGATGCGAACCTGCTGGACATCTGTAGAAATTGTAGTACTCGATAAGCTTAACACTTTTGCAATTCAAACTTAACCTCTATCACAAATAGTTTTTGAAATAAAAGTAAAAACCTATAAAAATTGTGAAAATTAAACAAAAAAGGGGCTATAACTCCTATATGGGTTGTCAGATTTTTTTCAGAATTGCAGGACATGTAGATCTTATTATGCTGACCATTTTTGTAATAAAAACTTTACACCCATCTGCTATCATTTTCAATATATAAAACGAAAAGTAAAAAAAAAAAACGAAAATTTTGCAGAAAAAGGGCAATAACTCCAAGACCGATTATCGGATATTCTCCAACATTGCAGGGTGGGTAGATCTCATCATGCTGATCATTTTTTCCCCCTTCAGATTTTTGATATCTGTAACGGTTTTTGAGTTATTTGCAAAAAACAGAAATTTACCCCTATGTTCTATTTTCAGTAATAGGGGCCATGTTGTTTGGTCTACGGACATAAAAATCACAAACTTTAAAGTGCATACCCTGGTGATGATTCAGGCCAAGTTTGGTTAATATTGGCCCGGTAGTTTCAGAGGAGATCTTTGAATAAAAGACGGACGGACAACCGAGTGATGGCAAAAGCTCACATGGCCTTTGGCCAGGTGAGCAAAAAAGGGCTATGAAAGCTTATGTCAAGAGGAATTCATAGAAACAAACCCCTCTAAAATTTGATCAAAAATGATTTTTTACATACTTTGAAAAATTGCAATTTTGTCCCTTTAGACCCCTATAGCTCAGACATGGTAATAATAAATCCATTGCCATACCAGTGAAAGCTTACACATAAGGAATAAAAAAAATCACATACAAATCCAATGAAGAATAAAAATTTTAGGTAATCTGCACATTTGCAATTTTTGCCCAGTTTGGCCCTCATAGCTCAGAAAGGAAACAAGTTATCAAGTATACGATGGATGAGTGCCATGTTTATTTTTCATCAGGAATCTTGAGCAAAAAACTGCATCAAAATTGGACTTGAAATAAAAAATTCATTTTTTTCAAGAATTGTCCCTTTTGGGCCCATTTATCTGGTGAACAGTACAAGTGAACTTAAATCTGTTGAGATACTACAAATTAGAAATTTATTCAGGATTACACTGAAACAATCCAAAAAAAATCAGATAACTAATAAATATTCTACAGCCAAATATATGAAAACACCTAATTTGGCCAATTTTGAGAAACGGGTGGGCCTCAGTTACCAAAACCTAACCCAGCCTTCCTTTTGTGCCAAGTAACATTGTGTTATAATTTTAACATTGACTGATCAACTGAAACAAAAAGTTATTGACCAAAAAAGAAAGTCTAGATTGACAACGGCAACAAAGACGAAGACAACAGCTTCATACCATTATACCAGAACACAAAATTTTTGCAGTCGTATAAAAATGAAAAAAAAAACAGTAAAAAGCACTTTACTTTGATTTATGAAATTTTTTTTTGGTCCTAATTCAATTCACAATGTATATAAACATTTGAATAGTCTGAATTCTTCCAAGTTTTGTTCATTCTCTAGTCTTTATCGATGTGATGTCACATCAGTGCAATGATCAATCAAATATCAGCATTTAAAGTTACCTGGACTGACTCTGGGGTGGAAATTCTGATGTTCCTTCTGATCGGCTATTTGGTACACACCTCCAAAATGGCTGTGAGGCCCATGAAGACGCAGATTTCTCCATATGGTCCAATGTTAAATTATGTTCTGCACTGACAGCAATGTTTCTTGTCAGATCTGACCGAAATGAGCAGTCTTTGTAAAAGACCTTAGTTTAGTAAAATTTGCCCTAATAGTTTCAGAACAGTTTATGAAAATGATGATTTTCTGATATTTAAAATGATGATTTTCACAAAGGGTTCAATGTTTAACCATGTTCTGTGTTGGTGGTCATGTTTTTTATCTGTTTGGACAGAAATTACCAATTTCTGTGGAGGACCTCCAAAACATCATACCTGTAAAGTTTGGTTGTATTTGCTTCAGTAGTTTCACAGGAGATGATGAAAATGATGATTTTCCCATATGGTCCTATGTTAAACTATATTCCGTGCTGGCAGCCATGTTTTTGTTGGATCAGAACTAAATGAGCAATCTTTGAGGAGGACCTTCAAACCATCATTCCTGTTAAGTTTGGTTCAATTTGCTTAAGTAGAGGAGTTGATGAAAATATGAAAAGCTAACAGATAGACAGATGGACGATGGATGCCAAGTGATGACAATAGCTCACCTTGACCGTTTGGGCCAGGTGAGCTGATAAAAAGCAAGGAAATTTTACAGACAGATGGACGCTGGAATCAAAGTGATGGTAATAGCACACACTAAACCTTTGATCACTGTGACATTGACCTTTAACCTACCTCATCCAAAATGTATAGGGTTCCTCCCTTTCTTGAACCCAACAATATGATTATCAAAGTTTCATTTCGATTGGATGTTATCATCCAGAAACCAAATCTCTGAAATGTTCAACCTATTTTCAGTCATTATGACCTTTGACCTATCTTCTCCAAAATCAATCGAGTTCCTCCTCTCCTGGTACCAAACAATATATCCAAGTTTCATTTCAATTGGATGTTAACTTTTCAAATTATCATCTGGAAACCGAATTTTTCTGAAATTTTCAGTCTACTTTCAGTTACTGTAACTTTGACCAAATTTCTCCAAAATCAATAGGATTCCTCCCTTCT
Source organism: Modiolus philippinarum (assembly GCA_002080025.1). Lineage (NCBI taxonomy): Eukaryota > Metazoa > Mollusca > Bivalvia > Mytilida > Modiolidae > Modiolus > Modiolus philippinarum. Next base: position 24,621 of record MJUU01019728.1, read on the forward strand.
TGGTACACAACAATATAACCAAGTTGGATGTAAACGTTTTTGAGATATCATCGGGAAACGCATGCTTGAAGCCTGCCAGCATCACCAAACCAACAGCCATGTTCATCTTTGTTGCAACGTGGCTAATATCTTTGGGTTGTGAAATCAATATCAACAACTTAAGACAAACCTGAAACCCATCATTCCCAATGGTTACTTAAACTGAACCATATAACCCATAATTATCTAGGAACTTAACCAGATATATGTTCAATTAACACACCTTCATTGTATTCTTAAAAAGTTTTTTTTTGCGGATTTATATTCATATTCCAGGAAAGCGGTCTTTTGATCAAAGAAAACATATTTCTCTAATTTATATCCAGTTTCCACGTTTCCTGATCGGTGATGAAACATTTGTTCTCCCCTCTAGAGAGAGAACAAGTCTCGTGAAGTTTCCCGCCAAATCCATTCAGAGTACAGAATACAGTGTTTTTGATCCAGTCATTAGAGAAACAGTTTCTAAAACTTAAACAAGTTGATTATGAAATTTCTCACATCTTGTTAAATGAATTTTCAAATGATTAAAAGCTCAGCAAGCCTCGCTTTCAAACATTTGCAAAATTTATTTGTCTAAATGTGAGAAATTTCATAATCAACTAGTTCTCGTTTAAGAAACTATATTTCTTACACAACTTTTGCTATTTTCATTTGAATTACCGTCATAGTGTGAAAGAACAAAAAGTCTTCCTCCAATCCCATATTTTTAACTCTTTCAATGATAATGTACTACTTCAGTTTATGTGTCCTATAATGTTTTCAATCATTATATTTCAATAGCAATTGCTGTTGAATTTCTACCGTACACTACTGCAACGGAAGGGGAGGCACAGAATAAAACTGATTTAACCCACCATTTCTTTTGAAGTACCTTAACCAAGTCAGGACCATTGTGGTTGACAGTTTTTTCAGTACTATGCACCTGCTATGGCTATTTGTAGGTACTCCAACGAAGACTTTTGTAAGCAAAGTTTGATAATTTATCAATTTTCATTGCACAAATACGTAATGATGACATGGTGCATGAAGACGCACGTTAAGTGATGTATTTAAATTTATAATAATACAACCCATACTTTTCAACTGCAAAGTTTCAAATACATTCATGAATGCACGTAGGTGCACGGCAATTTTAACTTTTACTTGTTTTTACAGTTTTCTTGAATTTTTGTCATAGTTTATCTTAATAAGTGGCCAAATCGCCGTAACTCCAAATAATTTGGTACCAGTTTTTCCTTAGCTCTTAATAGAACTGGTAAATGAGAAGAAAACCAATACTGGAAGTGGACAAATTGCAATTTTTTAATTATGTTAATTAATACTTAATCTATTTTTTTTTTAGATTGAAAGTTAAATTTCTTATTATGGAGGCAGATAAATATCTTTTTTCACCGTTATATTCAATGAATGCGAACATTCAATTTTTTCGTTGAGTACCTACTATTTGTCTCTTGGACTTTGGCTCTTGACAATGCTGTTCGGTAATTTTGTTATAACCCCCCCCATTCATCAAGACAACGGTTTCATGTAAGGCATAATGAAATAAAATGCAAGAATAATTTGGAAAACTTTTTATTTATATAACAAAAGTAGGATATCATTTTACCCTGATAACACCTGGAATAGCAAGGTTTGCAAAAATATATGTCTACAAAATACCAATGATAAATGGAAACCCTATTTATTAACATTTTACAAAGAATGTACAGCTCTGATTAATTGTTTCTGATTGAATTTGTTTCTTATATTTTGCACATCCATCTTGAGTAGATCAATGGACAAGAATTCAGATGCACAAATAAAACTTGGTTCCTACCCTTCCAACTTTTATTTTGATAGAATAACCCTTGACTTTATCTCATTTTTCAAATTCTGGCTTTCTTTTAACAATTTCAAGTTATACATAGTGTAAATCAACTTATTTTTGTGACAATTTATTCACACGACTCCATACTTTGGGTAGATTTCACAGCAATTAATGTGAGGTTAACCACATCCAAAGACAAGTTTGCAAAGATTTAAAATTTACCAAATTACATTTCTAGCTAATTTAGCAAAAATAAATTACTCACAAAAAAGTTTGAGATACAATTTTAATCCTGTCACTTCATTGTCTCTTTTTTAATCATTAAAAACTCATTTTGATGCCAAAAATAAATTGGTTCAAAACATTTCCCATTTTCATTAATACTATAATAGTTTGATTCAGAAATTCAACAATATTTGGTAAGATTTTTCCTATAAATTTTTGATAGAACACAATGTTTTTTAATGAGTAAATTTCTAAATGGGTCTTAGAATAAACATTATTTATTTCTCATGAAAAAGTGATTAATTGATTGATAAGTAACAGTTTAATCAAGTTAGCAATATTTCCGCTATATCAGGAATATTGAAAAAAGGAAGTGAAATTTGAAACTTAAAGGGCAGTAAACTTTATTGGGAATATTTATATTTTATGAAAACATTTGGTAAATTAACTCTTCCTAGACACTACACAACAAGATGACTATCTCTCTAAATGAGAAGAATTAATAAAAATATTGTTTTTTGGATACGGTAAAATAAACATTATTTGGTAACATTTTGCACGGCGCTTAATACATACATTGCTTTACAAAACACCACTACTGGAAAATTTCAGATTGCTTGATATGTCTGGTTAATATGCTTGAAGACTTAGGTCATTGTTCATGTAATATACTGCATACATGGTTATTTTCACAGGTACTTCATATTCACACTTTATTCAAGGTTATTCTGTTTTTGCAAAAACCTGCATATCACGAAATTTAGTTTATAGTTTGAATAAATGTTTATACAGCAAGTGATAATAAATCACAAATATTTCAGTCTGAGAAAATGATATACACACAATTTTGAATGAAAACAAGAAATTAGCAACCTGTGAAAATAACCACTTATATGGTATATTGAAATGATTTGTTCAATAAAATATGTATTTGATTGATTCCCAAAGTGGTCTAATATAAATATGTTTTGCAATAGTAATGAAAATTCTAAAAAAATAAATGATGACAAAACGGAGCAAAACATATATAATAGGGTCATAAATATTAGTATTAGGTAAATTTGACAAAAAATGCTTCTTCCATACTCAATAACCCATTCATAAATATCTGTAACCATTAAACATGTACATACAATATCAATGCAGTTCCTCATGTTATAGTAAAATAATAAATGCACCAATGATAAATGACTTCCACACTTGATAAGTGAATGTATAAATGGACAAAAATAGAATATTATCTCGAACAAAAATATACAAAACTTCATAACATAAGAAAAATGCAAATGAGTTGAGCAAACATTTACTACCCATATATGATGTTTACAGTGAAAGTTTATGCTTTTGTTGTTTCAAAAAAAATAGGACAAGTTGGCACATAATAATTTTCCGTGAGGATCCAACTAAATTAATCATTTTCAACATTAAAGTAAGGTCATTCAAAATAAATTGTTAGTTTCTAAAGCATTTTTTATTTAAAATCTGGTGCTATTATTCTATTTTAATTTCATGATTTCTTGGATATTGCTTAAATCTAATTTTGATGTCACAATGTTATAATTTTTCTATACATCTGAGCTTATTTCCATAGATATCTAAACATACACTTCAATTTTTGTAAGATTTTAGCTTTTGTTACTTTTGTGAAATAGAAAAAAAATCATTGTTGAAAATCCAAGAAAAAAAGTTTGACATTGCTAGTTTTTGGCAGATGCGGTGCTTGAGAAACAAGTATATTTCTTTTGAATGACCTAAAATGATACTTTCTTTCACACAAAAAGATAAAACATTCAGCTGATAGTCTGACTTATGAATCACTTTATTACTAATGAGAAATTGACAAGTGATTTAAAATCTATTTTGTAGCTCTCAAAATAAACTATTTTTTGTTGATAAATTCTAACTCTAATTAATAATTGTCATGTAGCAAATGTTTTGGTACAATTTAATTGAATTTATATTTGAATAATATAAGCATATATATGGGCATTCATTAATTCAATGGATCAGAGATCAAATTCTTACCCACCTTACAAGAATTGAAGAATTCGTTTCTGCCTTTAAAAACAAAGAGTTCCTATTTAGAAAGTCCCATATAATCTTCTTTATGGAGAAAAGAAAGTGTACATAATCAGATGTGAATATAAATATAGAGTACTGTCCGTCATATTTTAATACTTCTGGCCTTTTAACAATGCTCTTTTTTCAACAAAACATCCCCTGAAACACTGTAATGCTATAATACACTGAATTTCTCCAGTTCATTCTATAAGTAATACATTCAATAAAATCACAGACTAGAAATTTCTATCACCTTATACTAGTCATGGTTGTTGTAAATGCAGCTATAAACAAGCAATCTCTGTTTACGCTATTCAAATTCAATCCAAAATTTGCTCAGCATGTGAATTTTTATTTAAACTCAACATTATTTTCATAGCTATTTTAATAATTTGATCTTTTGAAGAAAAATAATTACAGTAGAACTTTGATGACTCGAACTACAATAACTCGAACACCATGGATGTCTCGAACCCTTTTTGTGGTCCCTTTGTTAAAGTTTATACATAGTGGGACCTTGATATCTCGAACACAGGGTTGGCTCGAACTGTTTTCAACAGTCCTTTGGGTGTTCGAGCCATCAAATTTCGACTGTAATTGTAATAATTTAACGTTAAATATAAATTATCATTTTATATTACAAATCCTCCTAAATATATATAGAACCATTTACAACTTCATAATTAGAATTAGCACTTTTATTACTTGCTTATAATACATGAGATCAATAAATTAGTTTGTAAAAGAAACAGCAAAAATAGATTGTAGTGAATCGATTAAAAATATAATATTTACTTAGAAACCTATAGCACAAGAAGTCTTTAAAATATTTTGAGCAAAAATATATTGGCAATGCTTTGTAATATCCTAAGTCTCTCTCCTGGAGTACAATATTTTACATAATGCTTTGTATTTAATTTTACACCTAATTAATTTCATTCCTAACTAATTTTCTATTCATGATATAATATTTGTGATTAACATGTTAATTAATAATAAATAACAACAAAATAATTTTCATGCACAAACCAAAATCATTTTCATGCATTAAATTGAAATCTTGAATCCAATGAAAAATCATTAACATGTGAATGCATATTATAACATATCATATGGTTTATAAATACATATTTTATAATGTAAATGTACTATTTCTGATTGGATGGAAACTTTAATCTTAAATTTCTGGAATGAAAAGTGGTCTCATAGTGAAACATAAAATTAATTACACATAGCTGCCGCTGATTATTTGGAATGAGACACATATCAGGTATAAGATATTGAAACAAACTACAATTGTGACAAGATTGTTAGATACATCAAGTAGTTTATTAAAAGTGTACAAATACTAGTCAACGAATTCACAAAAACAGTCATACATTCAATCAAGTCATCAAAATTCATTTTGTGAAGATACTACGGTCATTGAAGTTCAGTAGATGTGTATGTAACACAATCATTAAAGTTAAGTGGAATATGGAGAATTTATTAGAAAGAAAACGATGATTTATCAACTTTTCTCAGTTAAAGAAATTACATATTGTCACCGGTGAAAATAAAGGATTTCTAGTCTCTGCAGGAAGTGACATCACAATATCTCATTAATATATTTAAATGTATTATCAAGGGGTAAATGTTTTTTTACAATTTACATACATGAATGATAAAGATAAAGGACAAGGCCATTTCACGTTCCTATGTGAAACTTATTTTTCAAAAATTTAAAACTCTTTAGAACTTTGCATGGCAGTATATATTTTTTATGACAACCTTCAAGTTATAAACTGACCATCTCTGACATGTAACAAATTTTACTAGATGTTATAACACTTAATGTTTCTTGCAGTTAGTCAGAACTGGTAATAATATTATTCTGTATAACAAAGAGCATGGCTGGGCAATGGATTAGCTGTACCATGCATCTCTTAACAAAGACATGTAAACATTCATACACAAACAACTATACATTATATTTGTTGATTTCAGCATGTCATAATCTTGTTCATCATTACTTGTAATAAATTACATAAATACAAAAAACTAATGACATTTTCCTTGCAAACAAATTCTTTCAACTGGTATTGAATGCTAAACAATGAAATTCATTACCCATAGTTTACATTTAGTGGAATTACTTGTACATGAAAATTTTTGGATTCTGGAGTAAATCATGAAATTCTAAGATGGCAATTGTATCCAACTTTGAATTATACAGTTTGCTGATCAACTGGTTGAATTTCTGTTATATATTGTCTTAGAACCATTTATATCATCTACTGGCATGTAACTGCACCACTCATCAGACCTGGAATCCAGGTATTCAAATGTATCGAGGAACTTCTTGCCACTGAAGCCTCCAACAGCATACAGACGATTAGAATATGTCACAACTCCAACATTAGCCCTTCCGATACTCATCTGTGGTCCCAGTACAAAGTTTGTATTGTTTTCTAAAATTTCCAATGATTTCAGGGAATGAGATCCGTCACTACCACCAACTACATGTATTTTTCCTGAAAAAACATACATTTGAAGATGTAGACAGAATAAAATCCCTGTTCTTGATAAACTGGAGTTTTCTATGTATCGTGTGCATTTTTGTCACATGTAGATTTACTCCATATCCTTTCATTTTTCCTATTTGAAAAATTAATTGTATGCTACTTTATACTAAAATATCAGCCTTCAAAATGGACAAGCAATAGTTATAACACAGTAGCATGAAATTCCCAACTGGAAAGGGGTATTAATGTTTTAATCATGTACGGTATGTATGAACAATTATAGGTATACTGAGTCAATACACATTAGACAAAATCCTGCAAATACAAATTTAAACAAATGGAACAATGGTTTTGCTGTTCTTCTTCATCTTGAAGTAACCATGAGGTGTATAACATGTATGCAAATTTTGTCAAACAGCAATAAAATGACAGCTTGTCAAAAAGAAAATTTCATATTCAAAATGTCTTTCACTTTTACACTACAAGAGCTGTCGTTGAATGGCAGCCAGTTATACCACGCTCATTGAACCCTGAATCAATATGGTTAGTGCAAAACTAAGTGTGTGTGGACACAATACAAGCATATACACAGTTGGATGTGTGGTTGCCAATGAAAAGAGTGATGACTGATTGATTGATTGATTGATTATTGTTTAACGTCTACTCAGCAATATTTCAGCTATATCAAGACGAGAACAAGTTTGTTAATAAATAATCACCCTGGGGTATGGAAAGGGCCATGGGAGGGAAAATTCTGACTGCCACTGGAAAAGTTGTGTGAAATCGTCAAGGGCGGGTAATTTAGCCTTGTAGCTGATCACCTACGGACCACCCCAAAAAGAGCTTGCTACATGGGTTCTTTAACGTGCAGGAAGCGTGGCATTTCTTTCAACACGTGGACCTGAGTTTACATCCCATCCAAAAGATGGGTTGTGTTTTTATTAATCCAGCACAACCACGGAATGGGTCCTATTTCTATATCCCGGGACCCTCAGGGTCAGCCTCCGTTTAGGAGGAAAAGAGTGACGAAAAAGTTCAACTAAGAAAATGAAAGTAAAAATAATCATTTAGTCTGTACACAAAAGTAGTACAGCAATGTGGCTGAAAAAGGAAAATACAGTAAAGTACCCTTCAAAGAAGCTCCATAGTAAATGTAAAGTAGCTGTCAAAAGCAATTCCTCAGAAAAATGCGACGAAAAAGTCACAATTTTGAAAATAAAAGTAAAAAAGGCACTAAGCACTTAGCACTAAGTCTGAAAACAGGAAGTGGTGATCTCATATGGCCGAAAAGGAGAGGCGCAGTATAGGACCCCATACTGATGCACCATACCAAATATCAAGTGGCTGTCATGTGTAGTTGCTGAGAAAAATGCCACGAAAAAAGTGACAATTTTAAAAATAAAAGTAAAAAAGGCACAAAGTTGGTAAACAGGAAGTGGTGATCCGATATGGCCGAAAAGGGGAGGCGCAGTATAGGACCCCATACTGATGCACCATACCAATTATCAAATGGCTGTCAGGTGTAGTTGCTGAGAAAAATGCGACAAAAATATGTGTGACGGACAGATGGATGGACAGAGGTTAAACAGTATACCCCCCTCCTTCGGAGCGGGGGTATAATAAAAAAAAAACAGTTCCATGAAAATCTGGTGATTATTCACATCTATTCCTACAAAAAATAAAGCAAAGTAGGACTAAGGAACATAAAGTCCTTTTAATCCCTTAAAGCTCAGAAACAGTAAGAGTTACACAAAATCTGTTGACATACTACCAAAAGCTTACAACAACAGGAATCCAAAGAAAAAAATCCCATTGAAATCTGATGACAAATAAAGATTTTACATTTTTTGAAAAATTGCAATTTTGACCACTTTGACCCAAACAGCTCAAAAACGGTAAGAGATATGCTAAATCTGTGGATTTAATACTGAAACCTTACAACAAGAAGAATCCAATGAATAAATCCCATCAAAATCTGATAAAAAATAAAAATTTTAGGTGATATGCGCATTTGCAATTTTGGCCCCTTATAGCTCTGAAAAGAAACAAATTATCAAAATCTAATGGTTAAGCACTATGTTAATTTTTCATCAGGAACCCATTGCAAAAAATTGCATCTTAATCTGACAAAAAGTAAGAAATAAATATTTTTGAGATTTGCCCCTTTTGGGCCCCATTTATCTCACGAATGGCACATCCAACGTGAAATCCGTTGACATAAACCCAGATTGGAAATTTTCTCAGGAGTACACAGAAAGAAACCCCATCAAATTCTGATAAATAATAAAGATACTTCACCAATATATGAAAATACCCAATTTGTCCCTTTTTGGCCTCTTTGAAAATGTTAGCGGCCACAATATCAAAAACATATCCAAGCCTTCCTTTGTGCTAAGGAACATTGTTTTAAAATCAAGTAAGTATTGATCAACTGCAACTTAAGTTATTTACCAAAAACAGAAGTATCTACAGACAACGACGACAAAGACAACGACTACAACGATGACCACAACGACGACAGCACCATACCATTATACGACCTCCAAATTTTTGCGGTCATATAAAAAGTAGTGAGGAGACAAGCTTTGATATGCCAAATTGAGAAACCAAAAAAGTAGTGAAATGAAAAGGTTGACAGGCAGATAAACATATTAAAAACCGACAGATTGGTTAATGGAGGAATGAAAGAGATGACAAAAAAAAGATATAGTAATGGACAGATTTACAAATGGAAATACAGAACATACTAGTGGACCATCAAACTGTAAATCTAAGTATTATAATTTATTTTGCCCATGGCATTATCAACATTGAAGTTTTCAGAGAGCAATTATTTCTTCCTTAATTAACAAAACATTTATTTGAATATTGCATGAGGATCGTAACGTCATTAAGGTACTGAAAAACAACAAGATACTTGATTTGAAGCCACCTTTATAGGTTTCATAGTATGTCATGGGTAAAAACATCAATGCACATTTTCAAAAGTTGGAAGGTATGCATTGTAGAAACGAAAGAGTATCTCCCTTGAACATAATTCTATCCTGAGCAATTTTCATTATTTTTATTGATATTTACAACCATTGAGATATTTCAGATTCCAGTTACTTTAGTTCTTGCATACAAGTCATTGATATTCTTGTCAAAATGCCAATTTTTTATCTGAATTTGGTAAATATAGTTAACCTACCATTTATTACGTCACAACCTGCTCCTCGTCTTGCCACATTCAGACTTGGTCCAGCTACCCATTTATTTGTTTTTATATCATATATTTCAGAAATTGAAGTANCTAATCCGCTTAGACATTTACTTTAAAACAACGTAGATGACCTCTATTGTGACGTCACTTCCTAGAGTGAAATTATGGAAAATAATTTCAGAGTTAATTATCACTTTTATTTCACTGAGAAATTTCAATATTTCGCCTTCTTCTATATAATAATTATTATTTTTTCCCTTGCATTACCTTTTTTCAATGGTAACCTCTTTCAGCAAACTTTGTATATTTACTTCCATTGATAGAATGACATTTGTTAGGATATTTATGAATGACGGACTATAACATGACATAACAGAAAACACTAGAGACAACTTTTACATTTAGAGTAAAAGTTTAAAGCAATGCTGCATGGCAAAGGAGTAGGGGCAGTAAGGGCCTTATTTGGCCTGAAAAATAAATTTGGTTGAATTCATAGAATTTTCTCATTGAAATATTCTATGGGTATGACTTTGCAGTAAACAGTAACATTTCTCAAACATTGATATATCATTACTGAGTTTTCGAGTGTAGAAGAAGGGACAAATTGAAGAATTTGTCAAAAAATGACAAATTTGACCAATTTTGACTACTTTTTCTGCATAGTAAATACAGAGCACATGCAAGAACCACAAAAATATTTATATGAGAGGTTCAGTTCATGTTTACCAATAAGATGGTAAATCATCAAACTGGTTCTTGAATGTGCTCGATAATCTGGTTAAGAAAACTGTTAGAAAATCTGCCAAATTCGGTATATTTCTATGAAAATGCTCAAAAGTAACCTTTTCATGACGTCAGAACTGTACCTTTTGTGACGTCATTGGTTCTAACTTTTGTATTTTTTCTGGAAATGAAATTTCAACTTTGAAACAAACGTGAAAGATAATCTTGAGGGGCAACTTAGAAATTCACTGGAATCTTGGGCCAAATCAACTCCTTATTGCACCTTGTCCTTTGTTCAGTCAAACCTAGATACATTTAAATTACAGTTATTATAAAAGCTAACCTTTTGACATCCTTTTTAAACCTTGAATTTACATGAATTATCCCTCTGTATAAATCTGTGAATAAAAACTGCTACTTAAATTAAAATCACAAACCTGTAACTAGTGAAGCAATTTTAGACCACGACTTGGTTTCAGGGTCAAATACATGACAGTCAGATACACTATTCTGTCCTACACAACCTCCAATACAATACAATTTACCCTCAGCACACACCAATGCTGCAAAAACAAATTACATATCTTTAATGGTTAAAAGTTTCTTTTTATATAAACCCACATTTATATAGCATGCATGAGCTCAATGAAAATTGGTACTGGGATTGGCACCATAAATGAAGAAACTGTTACCATACAGTGAACTTGTTACTAAGGGCTTTTCCAGAAAAAAATGTACAGGGGAACAGGAATGTAAATTATTTATTTTTACCTTGGTGGTGGGTGATAAACTTAACTATACCTATTGCTTATACCTGAAAAAATAATAAAAATTATGGTGGTGGTACCCTAAAATTTGATTTGTGTTCCTACCCCCCGTACATTTTTTCCTGGAAAAGCCCTAATATCTTCACAAAAAATGCACCATTTTTTTAATGAAATATCTTTCTTGATAAACATTGGATTGGTGGCATTTTGTATACCAGTTTGAAAGCTAGATTTATTCCAGTACAAACAATATTATAATTTTACAATTAAATAACTAAATACATAAAGTTACTGTGAATTTAATTTCTGCATTGCCATGTATGTCTCCTCAGTGCAGATCAAAGCAGTTTAAGTAAGAAATTAAAAAGATTAAGGATTTTTTTAGCCAACCTCATACATTTATTTCTGAAAAAATATTACATTGATTTCCAAGAAAATATCTGTAGAAAACGGCAGGACTAAGTTTGATTTCCCTACACTGTGGTAAAATTAAAAAACCATATTTTAATGCCCAGAGACCTATGCATATAATATGCAAAACAGAGACAACAATAGGTAATCTTGTGTTGGCCAGAACTAACTGTAGTTTTAAACTTGTATCAGAGGTGTTTGTTTTTGAAAATCACATGCAGGTTTTCTGTTATTGTGTATTAAATTATTTGCTGTTGGTGTCTATTGTGGCTTTGAAACTTAGAGGTCTATTGAAAAAACTAGTGGCATTCAAAACAAAAATATTACCTTGAGAGACTTTAGCCTTCTCCACCTGAGAAACAGTATACCATTTATTTTTCTGATAATCATAGCACTCCACAGTTTTCTGTTCAACATGTCCATTAGAACCCCCGACAGCATAAATTACTCCATTGACATCTTCAGTAGAGAAGCGCCCTCTGGGACAGTGCATCTCGGCAGCAGGTGACCACTTATTTGCTTTTGGATCGTATAATTCTGTTGATTTCATACATTCTCCTCTGTCATAACCACCTGAATAAAATAATAATGTTAAGTTACCACAAAGTAAATTCATAAGAGGGTCAAGTTTGGATGCACAGACCCACAACCAGGGCAAAAAACAATATGTCCCGGATCCTGATCTGGGGGTATGTATTATTCAGAAACTGAAAAGGGGGATATTGCTTTCTCTAAAGTGGGATAAAAAATGACCTTTATGGATATCAATAGATAAAACTCATAATTATTCTAAATAATTTGCACAATGTGTTCAGTTGTCATGGTTAAACTCAATAATCTAACTTTTGGCCAAAAACCTTACCACAAGCAAATATCTTGTCATCAACAACCTTCAATCCAAATCCACATCTTGGAACACTCATGGTGGCTAGTGGCGTTAGTGATACAGCTCTGTCTAATGATATAGAACTATTCGTTGGAGAATCAGGAGCTTCTGATCCACTGTCTGACGGACTGTGGGTTTTACCACGACAGTGTATTGACAACACGGACAAGTCATTGTTCATTATACACAGGGACATAAATGTCCTTTCTTTTGTTTGGTAATCAGCGATTATTGACCATTCCATAGGTGACAGCGGGTTTTCAGGATTTATGTGGAATTTACGAACATTTCCCATCAATACACCTTTTGGTGATGGATCTTTCTGTTGAGGGGGAATCTACAACACAAACAATATATCATTAATACAACTTAATAATGAAATGTTTAGATAAACAGCTAATGCCTTTTCCATTTTAAAGTGGCCTAATACTAAGTTTTAAAAGTCATTAGTTTATTCTTAGCAATTTCCCTTGTTTCTAACAAGTTGCGAATGGTTTGTTCTCCATTACGTATAAATTTGTGAATTGTCAAGTTTGTTATTACGCAGGTCATCTGGCAAGTTTTGACATTGAAAGTAACTTGAACTATATCAACTCCAGGGTTATATTCACAAAACATTCCTCAATTAACGGACTCATAATTGCTAATAGAGATAATATGAAATTATTAATATTTCCATTTGAAACTATAGGGATGGCTTTTCAATTATTAGGTCACAGACCAGGTATAAGGATACATCGAATTTTAGTAGCCAAGAACCCTGCAGAGATAATAATTGTTTATACAGGTGTGTGTAGAATTACCTACCCCAATAAAGCACCTGCGTAAGAAGCACAAAGAAAAAATCATAGAATTCTAACCTATACAAATTTTCATAAAAGTACTTTTATAAATATCTACCTTTCTAACAATTCAGGTCTAATTGCTCACTTTTATAATATAAATGGATTGACTTGAATAATATTGCATGGTAAAACTTGTAATGTTTATTTGGAGAACATACATGTACAGTGCACTCCCATTACATCACCTCCTTCTGGACTGGGGGAAATTTTAGCTATAACCGAGGATGGCAATAGTTTGCAGGATTAAATTACATAAGAACTATTTAACTTCCTGAAATGAACCTTGATAAGGAGGTTATTATTGAAGTACCAAAATAAAAGAAAGGACAGTATAAAAAGGGAACACTGCATTAACAATGTTCAAATATATCAGAACCTGTCAAAGGAATCATTGTATGTATTTGATCATCATTATACCATGTATATCCTTAATGGGTTATCTTCCTTGCCTAAATCATTAATGTTTACCTGTCTTTTCTTACACTTATAATCAACAACTATTTCTTCTTCTTTGGTTCTCTCGTCATTGATATCTTTAAAATCTGTCAGTGTATTGTCTGGATTTAGGTAAAGGATGTTTACCTGTGGAAGAAATAAAATCTGTTAGTGTGTTGTCCGGATTTAGGTAAAGGATGTTTACCTGTGGAAGAAAAGGACAAAAAATAAGCCTATTATTATAAGTAAACTGCATGATGTTTCCTGCAATTGTGAAGATTATTACTCTAATAAAAATGTTTTCACTTTTCCTACAATTATGAAGCCTTTGCATTTCCTGCAATTACCAAGTCTATTATTATAACTAAAGTGAACCTGGGAAAGCAAAGCTCTGAAAATTTTCAACCCAGTTTTAGTTACAACATGTCCAGAAAATTTAGATTTCTTTTTATCCCTTGGTGTTCTTTTTTGCTGGTAATTGATAGTATGTCATTTGAATTTACCTAATATCTGGTATATGAATAAAAAACTATGAGTTGTAGTTCAAGTTTGAGTTTTGTTCCACAGTAAACTCATTTCTTTTATTATGGGTCTTGGACTCCCCAATTCAGACAATTTAATAGCTTACTGTTCAATCCTATAAACACAAGAATCAACAAACCTGTTCAGTTAGATCATCTAGCCGAGGTTTTTCTGGATTTAAGTTGTCTTTGGCCCAACTTAATACTAATTCTATCATATGACGGTTGTTGCTTGGCTCAATCAATTCATCGTCAGCACCTATAAGATATTGTAATACACCATTTGACAAAGTATTTAATTATACAGCACTATAATGTTTAATGCAGTTTTTCTGTGTAAATCAACAGGTTAATTTCAGTAGTACTACATGTATAACAGTAACTTTAGTTAAGCTGTGAAGACATATTTGTATGCATCAGACACAATGTGAAGTGATGCCAGTTTTCCAGTTCCACGGTCTGTGGCAATGTTTGTCATTGTGAAGATATCTTGTTATCCCAATCAAATTTACATTTTTCTTAAACGTTGGTAAAACAAGAGGTTAAATGACCTCACCTGTCAAGCCTACCTACACTGACACTTTGTAGTGAGATTTACTCAAACTTGCTATAAATTAATCACAGGACCTAGTTTGCTGTCATTTACTTATAGGCAATTTTGTCATGAAACTAAGTTCACTCTTCTGTAAGTGGATGTATTCAGTGTAAGACAGGGATAGGGACATGTGAACCTGTCTTGCATGGGTGAAGTCCAATCCAATGTTGTGATTTGTTCGACGTCACAATTGTTTCCACAATAAACTCAATGGATGATTTGATGTCACAATTGAGAAGTCCACAAAAAATTGCAAGATTTACTTTCCTTCTTATTGATCGTTGTATTTTATGGAAGAAAAAGGTTCTTATGAGGAATCAATTTCCGAAATGGCCATACAGCTTATTAAAATTATTGCAGTTGGGGTAACCATGCGTGTTATGGTCTCATGTTCATTTACGCCATATCCTTTCTTGAAATATCTTATATTTGACCAAAATTTAAGATCAGGATATCTTCAATTGTGTGAGAAATTCTACGGCTTTTACACTTGTTTCACTCGGGAAAAGAGGGAATTTCTCACATTCATTGAAGATATTACTTATCTTCAATATTGTCTCATATAAGAGTCTATAAAACTAATCAAGTTACTTCTTTTGAATTTTGTTATGCGAGTGTTTTAAACTTTAATCATGTGACTTTGTCAACTTTCAATTTTCTTGTGACTTACCAATGATTTCCACCTGAACTGTGGGTAAACCAAAGAAGAGTTTACTACTCGTTACATTGTTGATGTTGTTCTGTATAAATTGGTCAGCCTTTGTCCTGAGATCATCGTCAATGGCAAATTTACGTACACCTGTAAGACAATATGTACTGTAAGTAATAGAAACACATAAAAAGTATACGATTCATTTTGAAGTATGAAAATATGAAGTGGTTTCTCTTTAGCATGAAATTCACTTGAATGCATGAAATAGTTTCGTATCACATCTTTTAAAGAAAGTTATTTTGGGAACTTTATTCCATTTTGTAAATGAAAATCATAAATCATTTGAAGCATTTCAAATTCTGCAGTGGTAGCTTTTCCAGCACAATATGAACTACCATGAATATGAAGTGTACCCACAAAAATTACTAAGCACAGTTTTGGGACATGAAATTAATAATTACTATATACATGTACTACACGTATTCTGATTCATTACAATCGACTCTCCAATGATATGACTGAAATTTCAAGGTGTGCATATTGTTAATCCCTTTCCATCCATTCAATTGCATGGAGGGTATATAGTTTGTCTGTGCATGTTCTACAGATTTCATAAAAAGAAGTTTTACATTTTGAACATACATATATCAAAGATGTTCATATGGACTTTGATATTGTTGCATTTTTAAGAAATTTGTCATTTTTCAGTGAATTAAAAATAGGTTTACATTGTTTATTCACATGACTTCTACAGTTTTCTGGTAGGATGCTTTTATCATGTACTTTATTTGTATAAAATATCAAAAACTTGTATGCTGATTTGAAACAATTTAATAAAAAAAAATTAGATTGCTGAACTAAGTCAATTTTTTTAGGTGAATTAGTCTTAGACAGTATAGATGTTGTGCTACAGCTTTTCTTCTTAAATGGGTATGCAAATTTGTTCTTAATATACAAAAGATGAACATATGACGAGAATTTTTATTTTTATATACATGGTGTATGGGTTTGTGTTCAAAAAATAAAATCGTTGGACTTAGCCATGTTTTAACAAGTATCTTGCAGGGCATCATATTATCCTCTAGTCAAATTTCAAGTACCGGTAATTTTCTAAACTCTACAGAAATATAATATAATTCAAACAGTTTGTCAAAAAAGAATATGCCTTTTTAATTCCCTAATTCTGAAACCAGTTGGGTTCTTATAACTCTGAAGTTTCTATTAAAAACACATCAAGTAAACATATCATAATCATAATCATCATCAGTCTAAGAGTACCATACAAATGAATGGTAGCAATGAAAAACATCATTATACAGCATACTGCTAGTCATAAAAAACAAAATAAAGAATTGGTTTGACATAAATGTCTTTCCCTGATATAAAACAGAGTTCACAAATCGGTAGAATATAGTGTTTTATTATTGGACAAATATGCTATGGTTCTTATTATTTCAGAGGGACTATATCAGGTGACAAAAAAACTCCCATTAAATTTAATTTCAAAGAATTACTTATTTCAAAGGATTTCTTATTTGAGCATGGCACTAATTCATATGGCTATTCATTCTGAAATATCTGTGAAGTTCACAGGGTTGCCACTATTTTGATGTCTCAAAATTCAAGGATATTTCCAGGACTTTTCAAGGATATTCTAGGGCCAAAATAGTCAACAGAATTCTAGGTTGCGATAATTACTTTGCAGATTTTGCTTATATACTGCCTATTGATATGAAATTTTAACAAATTCCAGGGTTTTTCAAGGATATTTCGAAATATTTTAAAATTCAAGGTCTTTTCCTTGCCCTCGAATACCAAAATTAAATTCAAGGTTTTTTTCCAGGCAACCCTGAGTTCACATTCTGGGTTATATACTATGACAAAAATTTAAAATAATTCATTGCATTTTTCAATAATTTGAAAATACATATGAATATTTGAAATATGTGTCAAACATAACATTCCTACTGGCAATCCTAGTATGAATCCTGTTAACAAATGGACAGACATGGTGGTACTATTTCTGCTCAATATTTGATGACTCCTTTGCACATTTGTTGTATCAATCTATATATCATGTCAAATGATGAACATATGACAGAGTTTTAGTAGTACAGAAAATCAATTTTACTATTTTTTCTCCCATAACTAAAAAATTCTGTTACAAAGTATGTTCAAGATGTTACACTGATGCATTAAAACTTGTCGAGTAAATTACAATCAAAATGATACTCACTTAAATATCAAAATAATAGTATCTATCTTTAGCTTTTTTTGTAACAGGAGGGGATGTTTTTTTCTGATACTCAAAAGAGTGTCAAGGGATCAAAACCATTATCAATGAGTTTCTGTATAACAAATAATATGTTGTGTTACCCTTTAGACGTAAAATTCCATTTGAACAATATCAAATAGGATTTACAACAATTTAAAAGTCACAATACCTCACACCATCCCTTGATGTAGTTCTCAGATCTGAAAAAGTAAATATGGCAAAACACCATAAGGCCCTATACATTAATGAACCTTGTTATTGTCCATGTAGTTCCACGTGTAAAATAACATATTCTGCTTAAAAGGATTTCCAGCATTTTGATTGGTTAATTTGACAGGTCTATGAGAACATTTCCTGTGCTAGCAAAGCCAAGATTTTTTTTAAACGAACTCACATTTTTTTTAGTTTAACAGCAGAATATAATTGTTATTTGAGCTTCAAAAGGGATACAAGTTCATATGAGGGACTTTTTAGACAAGAGATCTTACACTGTGTTCCAGACTGAAATGAATCCCATTGTACTAATGAGCTCATCTACTGCTTGTTTGCTCACCAACGACAGAAATGACAACAGGTCTGCCAATGCAAACCCATTGAATATTTTGAAGCGTGCCATCATGGTAGCAATATGACAACATTTACTCAGGTATACAAATAAACAATTTGTTGGGTACATGATATAAAGATTTCACAATATTTTTTTCTCTAAAATCATTATATAATGAAAAGCATTTTTTCCAATCGCTGAGTATATGTTTTTGATTTTTCATGCGATAACAGAATGCTTTGATGAGAAACAAAAATCTGGTTTTCATTTCCAGAGGGATTTAAAATACAAACCCTAAAATAGGGAATATGAACATGTATCCCCTGTGGAAATCACAGATAACGTATAAATGTTACAATTACACTAGTACACAACAAATATACATTATGTACAAGGAAAAGAGGGATTCCAATATTTTCAAATAACTAATTAAATTTTTAAAATTTGAAATATAAATTTCACGAGTTTTGTAAAATTTCGTTTTATAAAAATATATTTCTGTTGATACAAATTGAACCAATGAAATTAATTCCAAGTTACTATATTTTTCAGTCTTACCATTTTCAAAAAAAATTTCTTTCTGAAATATCTTTTCATGAAATCCCTCTCACTTTCAAGGGAAACAACTCTTATCTGTAGCAGCCATTTTCTTCCATCATCACCATGACAACACTGGTCAATCCACATGTTTTTTTTTTAACAAAAAGGAAAAGAAACTAGGACAGACAAAGTAGGTTTAGTAGAATAGGAACACATCCACCTATAGAATATCTATAGGTTGAGCTAAAATACCTAAACAATTTTGGATTGAGAGATTTGCAGCAAGAAACTCGGAGCAGGTTCTGGCAGCATCAAGAATTTTCAGCCTAATGGCTGCTTTGTACACTTCTTTTACATGTGGTCCAGGAACTGCCAACCTACAAAATAAATCAATGAACCATATTAATGTCAAAACATTTAGAATTTCCAATATTTTTCCCCTTATTGCACTGAATTTAACTGCATAAGACATACATTATAGAAATGGTCTTACGAAAAAATAAAATTGGCTGTAATTTTGGTACCTTATTATTATTTTAACCCTGAACTGGAAGAAGATCATTGTAATTTTATAAAGTTTATATAGGAGTGTTTTTGAAATTCACATTACAATTATGCTATGAATCTCATCATACTTTGAAAACAGCTTGTCATTTTTTAAAAGGTAATTTTACTAAAAATGGCGCAACACACTAATTCTAAATGAAATTTGGCTCTTTTAACTTCTCTGCAATGAAATAAAATTTAAAAACAAAACATTTCACCATCATAATTAAATAGATATATAGCATTTGAAACCAAAAAATGTATTCACAAAGAATATCTAATTTCTAAATCAATATTTTAAAAGACAATTTTTCTACAAATTTTCATTTCAAATGGTATAATGATTTAATAGAAGACTTATAATCCAATTAGAAAAATCGTAAATTATGCATCCAAAATGTTATTTTTGCTAAAAAATTTGAGAAAAACAGTCAAACAACGTTGAAAATGCAAGATTTAGAAAACTCAGACATCCAAGGGTAAGATTTCAATATATCTGTGACTAGGCTTGCAATAAGGTTATGGATTTCTATATTTGTTTCTTCTATGTTCAAAGCTGAAAACTGTTGTGCATATAAAACAAGATTGCTACGCGTAGCTATGTCCCCGCCGCCGCAGAAAAGTAAAAAAAGTCCCATTTCTCATGTAAAATTTTGAGAATCAAAATGGCGGCAGGATATGATCAACTGCATTAGGTGGCAAATAGCTAAGCAAAATTTTAGCAAAATCCCTTAATTGGAGTATAACGAGATGTGTCCAGAAAGTCTCTCTATGTTGTTGTAGTATGCATTAAGTCGATAAAGTCCAATAACTCCCTTAAAATTTGTCGAATCAAAATGGCGATGTGATATGATCTATTACATATAACGACTAACAATCCTGTATAATTAGAATGAATTCGGACTATCAGTTTCTGAGGAGTTGCGTCCACAAGATTTGTCATTG
>MJUU01019728.1:45531-58083 GCA_002080025.1 Modiolus philippinarum
CATTGTATAACAATGTGGAAATAATCAAAGTCCCATAACTCCCACAAAATTTGACAAATCAACATGGCGATGCGATATGATCTAGTACTAGTGATGACTAACAATCATGTAAAATTTGAATGAATTCTGACCAACGGTTTCTGAGGAGTTGCGTCCACAAGATTTGCCATTGCATAACAATGTGGAAATAATCAAAGTCCCATAACTCCAACAAAATTTGACGAATCAAAATGGCAGTGCGATATGATCTAGTACATATAGTGACTAACAATCATACAAAATTTGAACATAATCCAATACACGGTTTCCGAGGAGTTGCGTCCACAAGAAAGTGTGACGGACGGACGGACGGACACATTACTATGTCCCACCGTCGCTGTGCGGCGGGGGACAAAAAATGTTTTTTTTAATGAGATTTTCCAAAGAAAGCAGAAGGCATTCAAGATGAAAATTTTCAACCTTGAGATTTTTACAATTTTTGTAAACAAACTGCTTTATACTATATAATCTTTACTACTGAATTTAATTCAATACTTCAAAATTTGGGATGAAAATTTTTTAAATGAAAGTAGTAACTTATTAAAGAATGAAGTTTCATATCAAAGGGAGAGCCGACAAAAATTCCAGTCTGAAACCAAGCTGTCTCATACTTAATACTCATTTTGAATTCAAATGGCCAAACAAACAGTTTAACTTAACCTTCATGTACCCTAAGGTGGTTTGGGGGTCAAAAACTGTGCATCCATCTTGAGCATGTGATGAAAATTGGAATTTACCTTTAAAATGTTGAAAAATGATTTTGAATAGTCCATTGATAATAAATAAGATCAAATAAGCATCATTTATGCTGTAAGTGTGGAAAATATGTCATATTTTGAAAAACTCTTATTTTATTAAGGGGAGATACTTCTAAAGAAATAATAATGCCAAAAATCACATTTTCATGATTTTTTTTTTCAAAAATATGATCAGTGAACCTATTTTTTTTATTTCATACTTCCAAAGTTATTTCTTTAACACAGTTTATAATACATTTTCATCATAATCTATCATTTTATTCATATAAAAATAGTAATGGTGCATTACATGAAACCCCGCCACGTTTCACAAAATTTCTAAGTTAAAAGGGGCATAACTCCAGAGCTATGTGAACCACTGAACCCAAAATTGTACTGGGCTTGTGTTTTGTGGAAAACAATTTACATACCAAGTTTGAAGACAGTATGTTATTTCATTCACAAGTTATGAGTACAAAACCCTAAAATTCCCAAACTTTCAAAGTTTCAAGGGGCATAACTCCAAACTCCAGAACCCCTTGGACCTCTGAACCGCAAACCGAACTTGACCGCAGTTTTGTTGTAAACAACTTACATACCAAGTTTGAAGACCTTGTGTTATTTCGTTCACAAGTTATCAGTCGAAAACCCTAAACTTCACAAAATTTCAACGTTTCAAGGGGCATAACTCCAGAACCCCTTGAACCTCTAATCCCAAAACCATTCTTGAACTGAGTTTTGTGGTAAACAACATACATACCAAGTTTGAAGACCTTGTGTTATTTCGTTCACAATTATCAGTCGGAAACCCTAAACTTCACGAAATTTCAAAGTTTCAAGGGGCATAACTCCAGAACCCTTTGGACCTCTGAACCCAAAACCAAACTTGACCTGAGTTTTGTGGTAAACAATTGACATACCAAGTTTGAAGACCTGGCTTTATTTTGTTCACGTGTTATCAGCCAGAAACCCTAAAATTCGCAAAATTTCAATGTTTCAAGGGGCATTACTCCAGAACCCCTTGGATCTCTGCCCAAAATCAAACTTGAAACAAGTTTTGTGGTAAACAACTTGCATATCTAGTTTGAAGATCTTGTGTTATTTCGTTCACAAGTTATCAGTCGGAAACCTTTGGGGGTCGGACGGACGGACAGACGGACGGATGGACGGACATACGGACAGACGGATGAACGAACACACAACTGAGGGTATCACATAATACCTCGTCACTTTGTGTGGCGGGGTATAAAAAATCATAAAATGGTATTTTCTCCCTTTATAGACTATATTAAAAAGCTAAAAATCTTGCTATTTTCTGAAGCTTCTCCCAGAAAAAAGAGTTAGGTGACTTACTGATTTTTAACAAAATTTTGAAGTGCATTTAAAAAAATTTCATTCACAGAAAAATAATTAAGAACCTATAGTTCTGTTTTTAGTCACCCGAACTACCTTAAATCCGAGTGCTTTAATGTACAAAAGGAGGAAAAGCAGTATCCCAATCTTCTGTGGGAGGAAATTTAAAAGACTAACCTGCCAGTGTATATATAATCCAGTAAATACTCAAAACTTTCAAAGTCAATGTCCTTTAACTTGTACATATTTTGATTCTTCCCTTCTTTCTTATCTTTCTTGAACATTTCCAAGAGGTAGCCACTAGAGGCCGCCACCACAGCTCTATGAATTGGAGTTTCATGGCGACCAATCACAAGGATTGCATCACACAACTGGTTTTCCTTCCGTAATTTGTTCAGATTGCTCAACAAGCCATCCTTGTGTTGGACTTCCTCATGCTCTAGGTCAGCTTCTGTTATAAGTATGTCGCCATTGGTAATGGTTTCCATGGTTACAAAATGGCTTCAGTAATCCCATTAAATATCAAATATATCTGAAAATAAAACAGTATCTGATTAATCATTTTTTCTACTTTATCTTATGTTTTTTTTTCTAAGTATTTTTCTTTTTCATATATGATACATTTTAACGTGAACTGCAATAGCTCGAACAAAATGGATATCTAGACCCTTTTTGTAGTCCATTTGCTAGAGTTCACTGTCCCAAGTTCCTATCATTGTTTATGTTTGTCTTTCGTTTTATTTGAGGTTCCCTGGCAGATTGTGGCATGTGATTGTACTGTTCAGCCATTGTAGATGTTTCCAGTTCAATCTCAATAGCTCAAGCTATAACTGTTTTCATTGGTTCCTTTAGTGCTCAAGCTATCTAAGTATGACTATAATATACAACTGAAATAAATTCTAAGTGTTCACATGCATTTAAGAGATGAGCCTATGAAAATCCTATGATGTTATTTAAAATGACAGAAATCTGCTTGCTTTCAACAAAAATTGTTTTTGAATTTATTTGTTACTACACAAGTTTTATCACTCCAGTTGAAAAAAATGCAAACAAGGCTCAAATAAAAAAAATTGTGCTACCTTTGTTTATATACAAGGTACCTAATAACATATTACATAATGTGTAAATAAACTGAAGAGATAACTAATAGACAACCTTGAGAACTGACACAGTGACCAAACATAGGGGTCTGTCTAATCTTTAAACTTATAAGGTCACACGTGATGACAATTACACATGGTAAATTTCCATTCAACCAAACTGGACAGACCTCAGAACGTGTACAGTGACCCTCTTTTATGACAGCTCTCTACTGAAGATTTTTTCTTTACTTAGTTTCCATATCATTTAACCTCTCATTGCATTGCTACTATTGCATATCACAACAAATTGAAAATGTATACTGGTTTTCAATTGGCTGACAAGAAGTAGTTGAATGACAGACTTAATTCATTATACCAAATATCAAAATTTTACTACATCAACAAGCCAATTAAGCAATCTGCGACCAAAATTAAAACGTATTGTCCTGAAAGAATCTATCAATGAATCAACAAACAGAAGTAGATGAGCAATATACCTTTACGGGGGAAGCATGGTGCAAAACACCACAGTACAGCTTATGGCACAATTATGGTATTGTATGGTGACATGTAGAATATGCCTGATAAATAGGCAAGTGGCTGTACACTTTCATATTTTTTTTTGGTGGTTTTCTGGTTTTCGCAAATTTCCTTAAATTTAATCAGAGGATAAATTTATAGAACTAAAAAGAGTGTCTAAAAAAAAGAATCATGTTGGAATATTTTTGCTGGTACTAGGCAATATGTTTTCATCTGTAATTTTCCTTTTACTTAATTTACACAATGTTAATATGACTTTTTTGAACTCCAATTTTATCCATCAGCATCAAATCGATCAGCAAACAGACTTCTGGTCACAAATATCATGAAAATATAATATAAGAGTGATTTTTTGCCTTAACTCATTAAATGCAATATCAATTGTCTGCTTTGGAAGTACCAATATCTGGTGTTGTTCCCATCGGATTGGATGCAGACTTGTTGCACAAGGGGCCAACTGCGAGTTTTGAAGAGAGGTCTACTATTGAGGACAGACAATATGGTTAGTGATGGCGAAGCTTAAAATGGCTGTAGATAGACGAGCTCAAATACATTGGCAAACATATAACGAAGCAAAAATAATAGTCATTATTGAAAGAATTATATATTTGCAGGAAACTTGTTACAATCATAATTTAACATTCATGAATAGCGCTGAACTTAAGTGTCAAGTAAAGAGACAACAGCCCTTTTCATTGCTCAATTTATCGTATTTCATTACTAATGTAAGTAAAATTTTAAGAACATAAAACTTTGCTTCATGTAATTGATGGTGGTAAACAAATTAAGGATAGACTATTCTTCATCATGTGGACAAATCTGTACTATAGGCAAATTAAAAGTCATAGGCACATAGAGATGCATGAGTTCAGATTAAGAAAAGGTTTTTTCAAATTTTTTACTGGTAGACCTTCTGGACATGCAATGTAATAACAAAATAGAGATGCTAATGTAAATTTAGTTTTTGCAAAAATCTTTTAATCAAAAAATAAAAGACTTACCCAATCAATAACATGTATTTCATCTCTTAATTTTTGTTACTATTCACTGACCTCGAAACACACTTCCCTTATCAAAATATTGACATATCTTTGCCACAGTAAATACTTGTACATGTATCAAACGACCTTCACATGTTTCAGTTTCCATACAAAATACAGTTTGTGCTATGATCATAACTAATTTCTTCAAGGTCCTGGGTTATAAAGTAGGATCTTTATTACATCTATATCTTATTAAGTATTTTAAATCAACAGAAAGCATAGAAATTAAAACAAGAGGCTCTCAAGAGCCGTATGGCTCACCTGGACCATGGCCTTTCAATACTCAGAAAAGCAATATAATTTAATGTTGAATTATGTTGCATTGGCTTCTACCTAAGATGAGTTATGATCATTATCAAAACTTTTTTTAAAGAGTGCAAGGATTGTTATAAGCACTCTCTCGCTTGCAAGTGACAAGATAAATCTGTGCAGGGCAACTTGTCTGCTTGTCAAGTTGAAATTTTATTTATTTTCAACGGGAATGGGGAAAGGCAAGTTGATTTTAGTAAGGGCAAGTAGTATTTATTGGTAACTTGTCCAATGGGCAAGTTCACTATTTATTTCTAAATCAACCCCTGAGGGTGCCATAGATATACTATTGTGACAAAGTTTTGATTGCATTTGATGTTTTGGTTTCTGAGAAGACATCTGAATGCATTAATCCAATTAGGTCCTTTGTAAACTATGTTCTAATTTGGAAGCCATATTGGATGGGTTGGAACAAAACAAACACAAACATTGTATGGGACACAGCTCAGGACTTTTATGATGAAATTTTATTCAAATCAATCAAGGGATTTTAAAGGAGATCATTGAATGCTTTCTTATAGAACAATGTTCCCTGCTGGCGGCCATCTTGCATGAGGTACAAACATAAAAATCACAAACTTTGAACAGATCACCCAAGGACCATTGCTACCAAGTTAAGTTGAAATTGACAATATAGTTTGAGAGAAAATCTTTGAATGAAAATTTTATGACAGAGGAATGACAGATGGATGCCAAGACATACTAGAGACATGGCTATGATAAAGGCAGTAACACTTTGTATCTAAAGCAAGGGGTATAAAAAAAATTCTTGTTTGGTGTTAAGTAATGCAACACTATCTCTTAATCTCATTCTTTGTCATTTTCAGAGGTTTACACTATTGTTTGCAAAGAATATGTCATTTTTAACTTTTCACTGCAATTTCAGTTCTATCTAACAGAAAACATGCAAAGTATCTGCACCATACTATTATTGAACCTCCCACCCTCTGATTACATTTTCTAATGATAACAACATAATAAATCTACATTATAACTGAAATTTAGATCTCAACACTTCTGCACTAGTTTTCATGTAATTCTGTTAACACTTTTCATTTTATTATTTTCTTCACCTTCACAAAATCTTGTATGAATATTTTTTTTCTACACCAGTGATCTTTACTTTCCATAATCTAATCAAAAAGTTTTTTAGGTACAATATATGCATATCATTACATTATGAATAATTAAGGGGAGGTAATTAATACCACATGTATAATTGATTGGGAGCAGGAGAAATGTAATTAACAATTTTCCTTACAAACAGAAACCAACTGTTACATACCAAGCCTCAAATTACCTTGTCTGACTGTTTATAAACTGTGAAAAAATGTTTCTATATGAAAAAGATACTTTTCTGTGCTTCAATATGAATTTCTTGTGAGTTTACATATTTTTGTGAAAAACAATATCTTAAGGGCCATATGACATAGGGGGATAGGCTACTCTGATGAAAAACTGATAAGCTCTGGATCCTGCTTCAAAGCTAGCAACTAGTTTCATAGTATTTAATTTCAGATACAAAACAGAAAATCCAATAAAAATATGTAAAACACAGATGAAAAAATGTTATTTATAGTAAACAGCGGCGGATCCAGACCTTCTGCTAAGGGTGCCCGACCCATAATTTTTCCATAGGAAGGGTCCCGGGACCAAATTATCTTAAAAACTCCTAGAAATTTTAAATATTTTCCAACCTAAGGGGGTCATGGGCCACCCTGAGCCTCTGCACTGGTAAATTATTTGAATATCTGAAATTAGTCAAAAGAGTTTATCAGTTTTGAGCGATTAAAAAACAAGGGAAATAGTTTACACTTCAAACTGAAAATTACAATCACAAGCAATGATAGGAACTTGGGATAGCCGGACTTAGTACTGGCACTAGCAAAAGCTAGCAGTAGGGTTTAATAAGTTTATGGGTTCCCAAACCTCCCTCTCTTTATCCTGTTTCCATGAATGATTCCAACTAGCTTATGATAACAGAGCTCTTCGAAAGAGTCCTCTTAAGCCAAATGTTTAAATCCCGTTCCCTTCTCTTAGTGTCCAACACTAGTCACGTAATAAACATAAGAAGATGTATATTTATAGTAAAGTACAGTAAAGAATTTACATGCATGTTGTTTTAACTAATTAATGTGTCGTCATGTTGACATCATATTCATATTCTTAAAATGTAAACATAATTTCAGGTTTTCATAATACTTACAATACTTAGACAATACACGCAGTTTTCAAGATAAGCCCTCCCCTTTCCCCCCCTAAACAAATCCATACTAATCCATTAGGGAACAGTAATGTCCCCTTACCCCAAACACAGAAATTATATTTGACAACATGCCATTCTAATTCACTATAAAATATGACTATTTTTTTTCATTTTCATTCCGTACTTACCCGCCATAATGCATGTAGGACAAGGGAAATTTATCTGATGTAAATTTCCAGGTGAATAACCTGACAGAAGACTGACTTGACTAACTGCAATGATTAAGGTGTTCTGAACAATAAACAGCTAGGGTCAATCAACTTTTTTCAAATCGTATCTATAGCCTATAGTTTACTGTTTATGTAGTATTTTTCTCACCTGTATTTACAAGTACTGATTGGGAAATTGATTACAGAGCCAACATAAGGGGCTGTGCCCTTCATTTTCCTCAACTTTTAACACAATGAAAATTTCCTTCCTGTCTGGATGTGTTTCCTCTCCAAATTGTTTGATTTAATCTATTTTTTTTAATTCAATCAAAGCCAATGCCTATCCTTAACATAGCCCTGCGTCAGAAATCTATATCAACCCGTTTATAATCTATATTCCCATTATGTCTCATCTCCTCTTTTATAATGTACAATAAAACATTTATAATCACAGAGTTAACCATACAGAATACATACCCATAACAAATCTATTCAGTTTATGGTATATGGATTGAATTTTAAATTTTAGTCTTTGTATATCCTATGGAAAATACTCAATGACTGTGCAGTATTTTAAGTACCGTAAGAAACAAATGTTTTCTTGTGCAATGAAATCATTCCACAATACCACTACTGAAAACATCCTGTTCTATCGAGACAGTACGTATATTTTGAACCCACACTCCCTCCTATGCAGGGACATCTGGATAATAGGAAAGAGCAGTTTCCTATAGCCATATGAAACAGTGAATCACTTGCCTACTGTAGATTTGGGGGGGGGGGGGTAGGGGGAATGCAATTGAAGAACCTTGTACTATGTACCAGTCAAGTTGCTACTTAACTAAACTTTAGAAAATATCCCTCCAGAAAGTCAAGTTTTTTGAAAGTATTATCATATAGATGACATTTCTGAACTAATCTATAAATTTTGGCAATGAAATTCAGGTTTCTGCAGACTCTTGTAGAAAACTAGAGCTGTCGCCGAATGGCAACCAATTATGCCCCCGCTCAATGAACCCAGAATCAATATGGCAAGTGCAAATCTAAGTGTGTGTGGACACAATACAAGTGTTGACACAGTACAAGTATGGACTAATGATATACCTCCCCCTTTTTTTCCACAAAATATACAAGCTCTGAGCCAAAAAATCATTTCTGTGCATGCCTGCTTTTTCTAGTTCTCATAACAACAACAGCCATTTTCAAAATTCTGAGAACCAATATCATTTCTATGGGTGCAAGGCAACATTTGACAGACTTTGAATTTTCCCTCCTTTTTCCAGTTTCTATGGCAACGGCAGCCATTTTGAAAATTCTGAGACCAAAAATTATTTCTATGGATGCTAGACAACCTTCCTGTAAAGTTTCATCCAATTTGAGGAACTTTGAATTTTAGTTTCCAAGGCAACTACGGCCATTTTGAAATTTCAAAAAGATGTGTGTGTGTGAATCTATTTATTGTTAGTTAGATTCCTTTGAAGAAGTTGAAATTTGCATGCCAAGTGTCTAAAAAACATGAAAAGTTGTGTTTTCTATTCGTACGGACTGACGAACGGACGGACAGACAAGGGTAAAACAATATGTCCCCCGACTTTTAGTTACGGGGCATAAAAAAAGAAATCAAATACCTTCCCCATATACCATGTATACTGAAATATAGTCATGTACTGTTAAAACATTCACCCATTATGTCAATAAATGGCCAATTTCTACTGCTAACCAAAACTTTTTAAGGTATATAGTCCATTGAAAGGCAATAGACACACCATTATGTGGTTACTTGTGGTCTTTGATATTAGTACCTTAATTATTTATATCAGAGATCAGGACAGACTTTACAATGCATTGGCGGATCCAGGGAGGAGGGTTCCATGGGTTAGAGCCCCCCTTTTCTGGAAATAAAAAAAAAATTGTGTAGAATCCAGGCAAAACTGATAAAAAAATAGAAAAGAGTAGCCTGGAACCTCATTTTTTAAAGGCTGAATCTGCCAGTGCACTGTTTAAAAAGCTAATTGAAAATGATGGCATCTCTTAAGCCATTAAATAATTATGTATTGCCATTGTCTTTTTTTAATGCAGTTGAGAATCCTTCTCAAAGATTTGCTTTTGCTAGTAAAGGAAAATAATAAAAGCATTATTCAATTTTCAATTTGCTGTTTCAGAAAATAAAGTATTTTAGGTAAAGGCTAAAAGCTGAAATATTTTTGATTGGGTCAGGGCATCAATGTCATTAGTTCAATATAGTTATTGTGCATTAGTCAAGTTATTAAAACATTCCCAGGTTTGAAGTGGCAAAACTTCAAATCTACCTTAATGTTGGAATCAGAAATCCCACTTTTGTGGAGTTTTGTGATCAAGAACTGATTATCCAAAAAATGCAATGCCATTGATGGGAAACTTTTTGGGGGTAGGGAGACTGTCAAATGGGTGCATTATATTACCAGCTACCGTATATTCTTTTGACAGTAAGCACCAAAGTACAAGCATCGAGTGTCAGCACAATCTATTTTATCTAATGAACCACCATGTCAAATTTTTTCTATCAACACTTCTTTGAATGACTTTGCCATCATTATAAAGTTTTCTTTTCTAGATGTCCATCACAGTTTTGCTATTTAGTACATTTCTGGAGCTGGCATGTCATTTAACTGCTAGTAGTCTTTTGTGATTTCATGTTTATGTCCGTATATTTAGTTCTTTCAGTTTAATTTTCACAATTGATTCAGTCCTGTTGCTAACTGAATTTTACTGTTGTTACTATTGTATTTTTAATTATCACATTGGCTGTAGGGGGAAGGTTTGGGCCCAATAAAACTAGTTTAACCCTGTCGCAGCAAGTTTGCGCCTGTCCTAAGTCAGGAAATTTATTAAGCCTTTGTGTGTCTTGTCTGTTTTCTAGTTAGATTACTTTATGTCTATAGGAGTCTAGGATGATGTTTATTTCGCTGAACTTGATTACTCTTTATTCAGGGGCCGACTCCAACCTGCTGTAGGGTGTGGGGTTTCCTCAACGTTCATTGAAGATCTTATGGTGGCTTTGAGTTGTTATTACTCCCCTATGGGTCGTTGTCTCTTTGACACATTCCCCGTTTCCCTTCTTTTTTCTATTCACTGTTAGTTGACAGGTTATATGTTGGCATACTGTATAATTTTTGGCTTTTGCCATTTACCGTGAAAGTACTATTGTTCGAGAGGTTTCAACTTTCGTGAAATTGCTATTTACAATGTGCTGTAAGCTTCTGAAAATGATCAAATTTAACTTACTGAAAATTCTGATGCTTTACAAAATGATTATTTATTTTCAGTTTTAGGAAATTCCTAAAATTATATCCTGGAAGGCAGGAAAGAAAAAAAATAATAAACTGGGAGTTTGGAAACGGGCCCCTCCTTCTTGCCGTCATTTTTTTTACAATTTGGACAGGTAAAAAATTCATAACATGATTTGCAAGAAGTAATTTACATAAAATTTTCACAGAGAACTTCATTATTTCATGTACATGTGTTTACATACAAGTCTTACTTCAAAGCTGGAAGGAAATACATGTTTGATTTTAATTTCACTTTTTGTATGACATAATCTTGATAATTTTTAAAATTGTTCTCTTTTCAGTTGTTTTTATCTGATTTCTTTATATTAACTCTATACATTTAATATTTTTCCAGCAGTGTGACATATTTCAGGGTTAAAATGTTCTTAATGGAAATTTCACAGCAAGCGACTAGTTCAACAAACCCACTTATTCAACCATAAAGAAAGTTAATCTACTAAGCTCTAGGTTCAAATCACTCTAAAAAAGGATAAAACTACCACATAATCTTAAATAGATTACATTTATGCCTTGTGTACTTTTTTATCTATTTGTTTAAAGAAATTTGTAAATACATACATGTATAACTGATTTTCAACATGGGCTGAAACTTAACTTTACCTTTGAAAAATGCTAGACTTTAAAATCAACAAGAGGCTCTCATGAGACAGTAAAGTCACCTGGACAAAAGCTGATATATAGGCAGTGCAATAAATCTTTATATTTATGTTTTAATTTTAACTATGTTAACACATCTATATATTGGACATATTAAGTGATAAGTAAGGGGGGTGGGGGTGTTGGCGAATAATTTTCAAGGCGTCATGCTGTTTGTAAAATCAAATCAAGACATTTTAAGGTCAGATGGTAATTAAACAAGACAAGTCTGGCTATCCCAAGTTCCTATCGTTGTCCACGTTTGTCTCTTGTTTTAAGCCATAGAAAACCAAGAACAGAGAATTTTCTAGTCAAATTTAACAGGACTTATAAAAGATATACACAACATCTTCATTGCAATGGAAATCAGGACCACAACCCCTCCCCTTTTGATTACTGCGATTCTGCGGACCTTTTTAAGAACACATTGGTCAGTTGATTTGTGTGATTTATCTTCCTGTCTTAATATCACAATAAAACAGAGCATTGGCAGATCCAGAGTGGTTTCTGAGGGTTGGCCCCTCCCTTTTTCTGGAAAATTTTTTAAATTTTGTGCAGAATTTAGGCAAAAATCGACAAAAACTGGCAAAAAATCAACTGGAACACCCCATTTTCTGGAACCTAATTATAGACCCCCCTTTTGAAGACTGGATCTGAGATGGTGGCTAGGAACGAAAATTTATCATTTCATACCTCTAGCCACCATCAGATCCAGCTCATACTTTTTGTAGAAATGTTACTGACAGCAAGGTCAATTTTAAATAATGAACGCTGCAATCTGTACTGTCAGCTAGAAATCCAATCTGACAGCCCAGCAAAGCCCTTTCCTACAATTGCAGATCGATAATAGAAAAAAATCTTATCAAACACGCTAAGGAATAATTTTTCTCAGCATCAATAATTTGTTTTATAGCCTTATCTTATTAACCACAAACAGAGTTAGTTAATAATTAATAATTTTTAACAAGTTTGTTAATTGATAATTATGAAGGATATAAAGTTTATGGTACAATTATGTGTCAGTGGTTCGTTACACTTTATTGTAATGGCAGGATTGATTTTAAATAAT
>MJUU01019728.1:75482-85507 GCA_002080025.1 Modiolus philippinarum
GGACAATGTTGAATTTTCCCGCCTTTTTTGGAAGCCATTTTGAAAATGGTGGTCAATGAACAATTTTCAACACCAGTTTACAAGTTGCCATAGCATGGCAAACATTTTAATCAATTTACACTTAACCTTCATCTTCTCTAGTTATGGATATAAAAGACGACAAAATATGAAAATTTGAAAATTCCATGAAAAAGGGCAACAACTCCTACAAAGATTTTTGGATTTTCTTCAAAATTTCAGGTTGGGTAGATCTTGATACGCTGAACCTTTTTGCAATTTACACTTGACCTCTATCTGTTACACTTTTTAAAATAAAAAAAAATATATTAAAATTTAGAAAATTTCATGGAAAAAGGGCAATTACTACAACACTAGTTTTTGGATTTTCTTCTAAATTGCAGGGCGGGTAGATCTTAACGTGCTGATTATTTTCACTCCCAATCAGATTTTTGATATCTGTAATGGTTTTCGAGTTATTTGCAAAAAATGCAATTTACCCCATTGTTCTATTTTTAGTAACAGCAGCCATGTTGCTTGGTTTTCGGACTAATCAAACTTAATTTTGAAACTGTTTACCCTGGTGATGATTCAGGTCAAGTTTGGTAACAATTGGCCCAGTGGCTTCTGAGGAGAAGATCTTTTAAATTGATGACAAAAAGTATCAAATTTCTTAAATTTGACCAATATTAAAAGGGCAAAAACTCCTAGATGGGTGGTCAAATTTACTTCAAAATTTCAAGGTGGGTAGATCTTGATATGCTGAACATTTTTGCAATTTAAAGTTGACCTCTATCTGTTATAGTTTTTGCGAGAAAAAATAAAGAATATCAAAACTTTGAAATTTTCACAGAAAAAGGGAAATAACTCCATGACGGGTTTTCAGATTTTCTTCAAAATTGCAAGGCAGGTAGATCTTGGCATGCTGATCACTTTTACCCCCTTGTCAGATTTTTGACATCTGTAATAGTTTTTGAGTTTTTTGCCAAAAACAGCAATTTACCCCTATGTGCTATTTTTAGTAACGGCAGCCATGTTGTTTGGTCCTCGGACTAATCGAACATAATTTTGAATCTAGATACCCTGGTGATGATTCCGGCCAAGTTTGGTTAAAATTGGTCAAGGGGTTTCAGAGGAGAAGATTTTTGAAAAAGTTTACAACGGATGGACGGATGACGGACGCCAAGTGATGGCAATAGCTCACATGGCCTTTTAGGCCAGGTGAGCTAAAAAGAATATAAAATTAAACTAAAAAACATCCAAAACGGGTGTCATTTTGCATTGGTCTTTCCATGTAAATCAATCAAGAAATGACTTTAACAGCTTCAGTTTTTAAAAATGCACAGTAAGAAATCTGTATATTGCGAATACCTTTATCCGTAGACTGTGTATTTGATATCTAGGTAGGCAAACACTAACTGATTGGTCATACAATGTTCTAATTGTTGAAAATAAAACAAAATGGATCTTTTAAGTTGTTGAAATATATGATAAAGCGTTAATTACAGGTCAAAATCTGTATCAGATACAGTATCAACCCTTCACCAATATCATCCTCGGGCCTTTGGACCTCTGGGTGATACTGGATTCTCATGTTGATACGGCATCTGATACAGATTTTGTCATGTATTATTCCATATTGTTTTATATATCTATTTTATTTCATGCAGTTGACGTGGTGTTTTATTTCATGGCAATTTAAGTCATAAAGTTGTCATATCCAACTGTCTCTGATTTCAATGAAAACTACCAATGACACAATCTCTAATCCCTGAAACTGCAGAGACCACATCGTCATGATTGTAGGATTTCCTAATTAGGATTAATTAGAAAAATACTCGATATTTTTAACAACACACATAGAATCTTTAAAGTACCCTGCATTGTTCATCTATGTATAATAAATCTATGATATGAACATACCCTATATTGTTTACCCTGTCCATGCCTGTGGCTGTGTGACAGGATAGCCTATCAGTATCACTTCACATCATGATGAAGCTCTCCAGTTGCATTTTGATTTTACTAAACTGGTGCCATGAATAATTTTAATAAAATATATGGATAGGGAGTGCATTTNGAGTCACGCATTTTCATCTTAAATTTCAGCAAATTTCTTTGATCTTTTTTATTTTCCCTTTGATCTTTATAAATTTTTGGAAATCTCACGCATTTTGCTTCCCAAAACTTGGCAGCCCTGTTTTTAGCAACACACATAGAATCTTTAAAGTACCCTGCATTGTTCATCTATGTATAATAAATCTATGATATATTGTTTACCCTGCCATGCCTGTGTGACAGGATAGCCTATCAGTATCACTTCACATCATGATGAAGCTCTCCAGTTGCATTTTGATTTTACTAAACTGGTGCCATGAATAATTTTAATAAAATATATGGATAGGGAGTGCATTTTCTTTGGTATTATCTAAGTGACAATTTATTGTGTACACACATGATAAAATTTCTTACCATGCTTTTCACTTCATGCTGAAGCCTAAGCTACAATTATAATTGAGGTGTGTTTGATCATGTGAATTTCTTCAGATATTCTATTTCTATTTTCAATGTGCCCCATTCTTACATTCAAATATCAAATAACCATGTCACTAACGATCTTAAATAAAGAAAATCAACATTTACTGGTACAACTCATGCTAATTACTTAAAAATAAACACACACACAGCAGCAAAACTAATCAAACGCACCTTCTAAACACGAGTTACGTCCCTTCCATAAAATTGCGTAAAACGTCATGAAATCGTGCCCTATCGTTTTCAAGATGTCAGCCTCCAGCAAGATAATCTAGATTAATATTTTTCTGACATCAAAAAACCGATAAACCTGTAATAATGTCTCTTGATACCTGGGTTAGCGATAAGCTTCACGATATCTTGGGGATATCTGACAAATACATCTCCCAATACTTAATCAGTTTATGTAAAAAGTCCACAAGTTCTGATGGATTTATTGAGAAAATGAAAGAAACAGGAACTGTTGATATTGATGCTAACATGGTTACGTTCGCCAAAGAACTGTGGGAAAGGGTAATTATATTGAAGTCGAATTTCTTTAAGATTCAATAAACAACATCTGAGTTCCAATACTGTGAATTCATTTTTATTCGTGGGGTACCAATTATTGTGGGTGTCCCCAAACCACGAATTCAAATACTCAACGAAATATGATTTTTCATGTGCAGGCTTCAAACACCGGTCATACTAAAAAGCGCCCGAGAGTGCCCTTGAAGGTAAAAAGTGCCCGGGTACATAAATCTGCTAATAATGATGGTGTTTGATTGTAGCTTTCTGTCACTATAGAAGTTGCCTGTGATTCTTTCGTTTAAATCGATATATTTTTTTTATTTCTCGCACATAAGATTGTAATTTAAAGAGTCATGTGTGTGTCTTCCTGACTTGCACAATCACAAATTACTGCAAATTAACTGTGTGCTCATTTGCCGTAGCACAAGTAGAGTTACGAATATACGTGTAAAATTGATTGATTAGGGAATAAAGAATACCATTACTTCATGCATTACCACAGTTAGAAAATTTGAAAAAGTTTTTCAATGCCGGGTATCTCGTTATATATTTACATTTTCGAGGGTGTCTTCGTCGAGGTCCGCATTCTATGGTTATTTAGAATCGTACAAAAGAATACTGATGCACGTTTCATGCTCTTTAATATTAAACCGGCTCTTTTAATCATTTTTTTCATACATTTGTTGTACATTTTTATAATTGTTAATTCATTCAAGTTCAAAATCAAATGTGAATAACTTGGTTCCACAGGAGTCAAATCATTCATAATGGTTGATCTAGATGTTAAAACATCCATTGCAAGTTGAATGAATGAACATCATATTTTTTTTCACCATGCCCAGCTAGTGTTCTTAAAATGTTTAATTGCAATCACTGCATTGTATTAATAACATTAGATACAGTACAGACAGAGTCATATGATGACAAATGTCCCTGTCGGACATGTCCCAAACCCAAAATCTGACAATTTTATGAGGGGTCATAAAATTTTCCTTCTGCTTCACTGATTTTAATTAGGATGTAGGTGATCAGTTTTATTACTTGTTTTACATCTATTTTATATATTTGATTTTAAAACAGATAATAATTATTAAAAAGAAAATCAAAAGAAAAAGATATTAATAAGTTATATTTTTTTACATAAGACACAAATCATGACTCTTTTAATTTCATACTAATACAAATCTCATAAAATTTTATTCAAAGTAAGAAATTTCTTACATTTAATCAATTTTTGATGGATTATGATTTGCAGATACTTGTTTATATATATATATATATATATATATATTTTTTTTTATTTGTATCAAAAAATTTAGAACTATATTTACATAGAAAATAGAAATATTCATTTGATTCTCTAAATTATACCATGTATTATTATCAGGTGTAGAATTAATTTTTACTGCTTATTTTTTGACAAGTTGAAATACAAAATCAATTAAATGCAAAGCTTATCAAATTATTGATTAATTTAAATATTAGATAATTATGAATTTTGTTTTAATTTTTCATTCATATAATTAAAAATGCATTTTAAATTTATTAAAATGATTGTAGCCTTCCACAGGTGACTTATCACTAAATGACCACACCATTCAGGTACATCAATTATTTTATAACCCATGTTTTATGACCCTGATCATGTCTGATTGGGACATCTATCATCATATGTCTCTGCCTGTACTGTAGTAGCGAAATAGTTTTGTAGCCCCTCATAGTTGAACCGTCTTGCATCTTCAGGTAAAAATTTAGAGAACGTAATCCGCGATTTTGGAGGAATTTCTAGCAAAGTATACAAATTTTACGTTTCCCAGTATATCTACATCATATATTTTGTCATTTCCTTCGGTATATCCTTTAAATGAATATGAAAAATTCCTCCCGGGCGCTTTTTACTTTCCCGGGCGCTCTCGGGCGCTTTTTAGTACGACCCTCAAACACAAACGAATGAAGGACCTGATCAACAAAGGCCATAAACCTTGCACTTGTACATGATCCCCAAACAAACTGATATATCCAACAAAAAGTAGATATGCATTGTATTGAATCTTTATTAGCAACAAAATAAGTTAAAATGCTTTATTTCCAAGTGTTTCCCAGTTAACAAATTAGCGGTAAGTGGCTTCCTGTTTTGTTTTTCAATTACGCTAAAGTGTTGATTTCCAGTTCAGAAGTTTGGAAAGAACCATCTCAATTTAGTTTGATATTATATATATTATTAATTAAATTTTAAAGTTTTAATAATGTTTTGCTGAAAAGGACATGTTTATTTTGCAATCAATACAGGAGTCTATTTATAAATAACGAATAGAGTATTTTTAAAGGTTATTTCAGATGATTACCTAATTACATACTATGAATTGTTAATTACAGGTGACACTTTAATTACAGGTGCAGTTCTAAATTTTGGTGTTTTGACATCAATACTGAAGGTACTGAGGCATTAATTTTAGAATCTTTATTTTATTAATTTAAATTTAAAAAAAAATAATTTTGGAACAAGTTGAAATCCACGAATTTACGTACACCATGAAATGTCTTTTTTTCTCTACCCACGAAAATTGATACCCACGAAATTAAATGAATTCACAGTATATATGTCTGACCAAGAAGGGTTTGACACCATATAATACTGGTTGCTCATATTATCATGGTATGTAGTTAAGTATTAACGGTGACATCACATTTAAAAATTTGGTTGAAATGAACGTGAATACCAAGAAAAAGTGGAACCTTTGGAGAAATGAGAAGTGAGTGTAATAGTTGCAACCAATGGAATGTCGGATGGTGGTCGTATGGAGGACGTCAAGAAAGATTTCACATTTCACTAAGTTTTGTATATCTAATGTTCATCTGTTACAAGCAATCCATTCATAATACAGAAATAAAGCTACAGTACAGTTAGAGACTTAATATGATAAATCACTGTGATATACATTTCACTCTAAATTTTTAATTGAATACATACATGTGTTTCCTTTTTCCCTGATTAATCTTTCCTCATATATATGACCCCAAAAATTATTTTTTTATATGACCGCAAAAATTTTGTGGTCGTATTATGGTATAGCGTCGGTGTTGGCGTCTGCGTTGGTGTCGTAGTCTGTGGACAGCATAACTTTGGTTCTAGTGGATGGATTGTTATCAAATTTTATTATGATGTTTGTTGGCACATGCTTAAGTCCGGGTTTTAATTTTGTGTTCCTTGCCCTGTGGTGTAGAAAAAGGGGTTAAATTGGGTATTTTCGTGTCTGTGGACAGCATAACTTTGGTTCTAGTAGACGGATTGTTTTCAAATTTTAGTATGATGTTTCTTGGCACATTATTGAGAACCGTTTTTTTTTCTTTAGTTTGTGGCCCCACCCATTTTAGAATTAGGGGCCAAAAAGGGTTAAATTGGGTGTTTTCATATATCTGACTGTAGAATATTTAGTATTTATCAGATTTTGATGGTGTTTCTTAGAAAATTTCCAATCTGTAGTATGCCAACAGATTTCATGTGGCATATATATGGATCATGAGATAAATGGGGTCCCAAAGGGGCGAATTTCAAAAATGTTTATTTTTTAATTTTTAGTCCAATTTTGATGCAGTTTTTTTGCAATGGATTCCTTATGACAAATTAACATAGCCCTGCACCATCTGGCATCAGAATTTTTATAACTTGTATCCTTTCCAAGCTCTGAGGGGCCCAAACAGGACCAAAATTGCAAATATGCGGATTACTGAAATTTTTATTTTTCATCTGATTTCAAAGGGATTTTTTTCTTTAGATTCCTCTCATTGTAGGCTTTCAGTAACATGTCAACAGATTTGGCACAGCTCTTACTGTTTCTGAGCTATAAGTGGTCAAAGGGGCCAAAATTGCAATTTATAGAAATATGTGAAATCTTTATTTTACATCAGATTTTGATGGGATTTTTTTCTTTAGATTCATCTCATTGCAAACTTTCAATAGTTTGCCACAGACTTGACGTAGCTCTTACAGTTTCTGAGCTATAAGGGGTCTAAGGGGCAAAAATTGCAATTATCAGAAATATATGAAATCTTTATTTTTCATCATATTTGGATGGGATTTTTTTCTTTGGATTCCTCTCATTGTAAGCTTTCAGCAATATGGCAACATATTTGGGGTAGCTCTTATCATTTCCAAGCTATAAAGGTTAAAAGGGCAAAAATTGCAATTATTAGAAATATGTGAAATCTTTTATTTTTCATCAGATTTTGATGAAATTTTTCATTTGGATTATTCTCATTGTTTCAGTAGTATGGCAATAGATTTTGCGTTGCTCTTACTGTTTCCAAGCTATAAGCTTAAGGGGTCAAAGGGGCCAAATTGCAATTGAAATCTTTATTTTTCATTGAATTTCACTCAGAGTTTTTTCTTTGGATTTCTCTTGATGTAAGCTTTTAGTTGGTAGTCAACAAATTTTACTTAGCTCTTACGATATTCCATAAATAAGGGATTAAAAGGGCTAATTTTTATTTTCACTAGTTTTTGTCCAGTTAATTAATGTATCAATGTCCTTATTGTGTCCAGCAAATTACTGTGTCCACATTTATTTTAGTTTACACTTGTTCAAATTTCATTGGTCGACATTCTGCTGTCGTATCATGCTGGGCTCAGCGTAGCCCTATATTTTTGTATGTCAAGTTATAGATTACAACACTATCAATAAATGCAGAAGAAATTATGTTGTTAGAGCTATGAAATAGAAATTGAATTTAAAAATTTCACTAAGCTGATCATCAGTGATATGTCTACCACAGTGGTTTATCATGGTATGTGTCTCTGGCTGTTCTGTACCAAAATTTTAATGCCAATAAATCTTGATGTCCAACATGTCCAAAAAGTTGCATCGTGCAATGTAGGCTCAATATTTTTTTATTTCTGCACAGCCTGAGTTTTCAGAAATTTCTGCAGGGACACTGCAAAATATATTTACAGGACTCCATTTTAGAGAAAACTGACAACCATGACAACCTAGCTATAATGTGGCACAACCTAAAAACAGCCTCTCAAAATATTGAAGGACTTTACATGTACATCCTTTATTACTTGCCTGTGTGGAAACATGCATAATTCTTAAATTTTCTCTGTCTAGGCAGATTTACCTGTAAATCATTGTATTTCTGTAGCTTTTATACCTTGAAAAATTAATCAACATGAATACTTTGCAGCTACACCTTTCCACTGATTTTAATATTAATAATGCCAGTTTGAAGAAATAGGATTTCTGCTTTGTTACATTATTACATATATAAATATTAATTTTTGACAAATAGATTTATTTGGATAATTATACCTCTGATTTTTTTACCTGCCTGAAAAAATTTTGGCCAATTTGGGTTAACTTCTTTAAAAAATGAATTTAAATT
The DNA here is from genome assembly GCA_002080025.1 of Modiolus philippinarum. Taxonomy (NCBI): domain Eukaryota; kingdom Metazoa; phylum Mollusca; class Bivalvia; order Mytilida; family Modiolidae; genus Modiolus; species Modiolus philippinarum. The sequence goes on from MJUU01019728.1 coordinate 83,907, forward strand.
TGATAAGTAATTATAAAATTAAATTTGCCCCCCCCCCCAAAAAAAAAATTTTGAGAATGTGCAAATTATTTTATGATGACCTTAATGGAGGCTAGACCTATTCAGAAATACAACATAATCAGAGACTCATTGTTCGAAACATGATTGATTGTTCGAAACATCTTTTGCAAGGATGCTGAGCTAGTGTAAAGGCCTGTACCAGGACATAAGTCATTTCTGATTTGGTCCATCGGCTTCAAAGTTCATAATTCACGCGTAAGATTAATTTCTGTACAGGATTTTTCTTTGTAATTATGATTAATCTTTCTGATTTATTAAGGTTGTGAGTTTTCTATTAAAAGGTACCCAAAAAGACAATTGCAGAAAAGACTGGAAGGATAGCAGAAAGACAAGCACTAGAACTTCAAAAGAAGAATCAAAGTTACCAGCTGGTGTCGTCGGGAAGTGAAGATGAATATTCTATCAAGCCTAAAGTATTTATAAACTTAAAGTTTTACTATATATACTGAGCATCAGAAGAAACGCTTTTTTAATTCTTTATGTATTTTTATTAAATTTTAAAGGTATAAAACAAACAAGCCATTTTTTGTCAAAAAAATTCCATTATGAAGCAGCAGCAACATTTTGTATGGAAAGTGTACGAAACCAAAAGTCCAAGAATTGCTTTCCTTAAAATGGCCTTGTTGTAAAGTTAATTGTCCACAGTTACCAAAGGAGTTATTCCTGACCATTTCTTACAGTTAGGAGCAACAGAGTTGAATTTTCATTGTTTTGCGTCATTTGGTGAAAAAGTGATTTTTTGAGAAATTAAAAATGAGATATCAAAATTCTTTAATTTTTTTCAGAATTTTGTTAGAATGATTACAGCAACAACGTGTAAAAATTTCAACATGTTCCAACGAGTACTTGAAGAGATATATGCCTTGAATTTTAGGATACAAAGAAATACACGTTGGTGGTGTGTTTCTTTTGACGTTCAGTATATTAAGCATTAGGAAGGTCTGTTGTTGAATCTAGCTGTATGTTTTTCATACAAGTACACAAATGCAGGCTTTAGAACTATATGCATTGAGGCCTTTTAAGTATATTTACCTGTGCAAAAGTGAAAAAAAAAATGATCGTCAGTACATACAGTATATGTGTAATGGTTTATTAGGGCCCGCCACTTTGTGGCGGACGCCCTATAGTAATCAGTCTGTCCGTGCGTCCGTCCGTAACAAAATCAGTTTTCCGCACTTTTTTTCGTAATGCTTGCAGATATTTGGCTAATATTTTGTATGTTAGTTAGGTATGATGAGTTACAAGTCAAGTTTAAGTTTCGTATTGGTCCGCTGATTTTTGACCAAGTTACGGCCGTTGGACTTAGAACATTTCACTAAAATAACAGTTTGGACTTGGAACATTTCACTAAAATAACAGTTTTCCGCACTTTTTTTCGTAATGCCTGCAGATATTGAGCAAATATTTTGTATAAGAGTTCAGTACGATGAGTTACAAGTTGAGTGTTAGTTAGGGCCCCGTCACTTTGTGGCAGACGCCCTATAGTAATCAGTCTGTCCGTCCGTCCGTCCGTCCGAAACAATCCTGTCCAAGCCATAACT
>MJUU01019728.1:93589-106983 GCA_002080025.1 Modiolus philippinarum
AGCTTCTTTTTGTGTCCATCTAATTATTGTGTCAAGCTCTTTACTGTGTCCACATTCACTTTAAACTACTTTTGTTGATATTTCAGTGGTGGACATGCTGCGGTCGTATCATGCTGCGCTCGGGGTAGCCCTTTATTAAAAAAGAGGCCAAAAAGGGTTAAATTGGGTGTTTTCACACATTTGTCTGTAGGATCTTTATTATTAATCAGATTTTGATGGGGTTTCTTTCAGTGTGCTCCTGGGGAAATTTCCAATCGGTAACATGCCAACGGATTTCATGTAGCATGTACCGTTCCCGAAATAAATTGGGCCCAAAAGGGCCGAATCCAAAAAAAATATTTTTTTCATTTTTTGTCCGATTTTGATGCAGTTTTTTTCAATGGATTGCTTATGAAAAATTAACACAGCACTCTGCTATTAGATTTTTTGTAACTTGTTTCCTTACCTAGCTATGAGGGGCCAAATAGGGCCAAATTGCTAATTTGCAGATAACTTAAAAATTTTTATTTTTCATCGGATTTTAATGGGATTTTTTTCTTTAGATTCCTCTTGGTACAAGCTTTCGGTATTATGCCATCAAATTTTGCGTAGGTCTTACCGTATCCGAGCTATAAGGGGTCAAAGGGGCCAAAACTGCAAATTTGCAGATTACCTAAAATTTATATTTTTCATCGGATTTTGATGGGATTTTTTTCTTTGGTATCCTTTTGATATAAGCTTTCTTTAGAATGACAACAGATTTAGCGTAGCTCTTACTGTTTCTGAGCTATAAGGGTTCAAAAGCTGGCAAAACTGCAAATTTGCAGATTACCTGAAATTTTTATTTTTCATCAGATTTCGATGGGATTTTTTCCTTGGATTCCTCTTGATATAAGCTTTCAGTAGTTTGTCAATGGATTTTGCGTAGCTCTAACAGTTTCCAAGCTATAAGGGGTCAAAGAGGAACCATAAGGAATCATAAGGGCTAATTTTCATTTTCCGTAGTTTGTGTCCAGTTAATTACTTGGTCAGTCTCCTTATTGTGTCCATGTAATTATTGTGTCAAGCTCTTTAGTATGTCCACACTCAGTTTCAATTACACCTGTTCAAATTTCATTGGTCAACATGCTGCGTTTGTATCATGCTGTAGTCGTATCATGCTGCGTTCGATGTAGCCCTTTATTTTCAGTCTAACACTGTATTAAATCAAATCAAATCAAATTGTTTTATTAAGTACAATATACAGTACAAATTACAAATGCATCATAATCATATGAACAACAGTCAAATCATCATATATATACACAAATCAAACACAATATTAATTATCCCAAGATATATATATTACACGCATTATAAATCATCATCAGTGTCATTCTTAAATTCACCTTTAGAGAACATACAGGATTTCAACTAATAAATCATGTTACTTTAATTAGAGTGATAAAATTTCACCTCTATTTTTTAGCTTTCTTAATATATATATTTCTTAAAATATTAATGTCATTATTTTTATTCAAATCAACTAGTTTACTCATTGATAGGTATTTAAAACACCATTCAGGTAAAAAAAATTCATAAGTTTAAAAAGTACAGAACAAACAAGAAGAAAATGGTATTCGTCTTCTATTACCTTAAGGTTTCATATTTCACATATCATATTCATATTTTCTTTTAAAACTTATTACTGTACTTTGTATGAAACTGCATCTGCATTGCAAATAACAAAAACATTACAGCTACACTTTTAGATATTTGTCAGTTACCTTCTAAAAAATAGACTGAGAATCGGACAGTTACGGCTTCAAGACTGGCTAGATACTGAACAGAGTGTTTTGCCACTTATAGTACACTGGCCATTATGATACAGCTAAATACTACTGTTAGTAACCTTATATTACATTCAGGCACCCAATGATAATGAAATACAAGGAAACTTCTGTTATAGACCCATCATCAGTGGCTGATCCAGGGGTGGGGGCCTTAGGTTGGAAAATATTTAAAATTCTAAGGTTTTTTTTTAATTGGGTTCCGGGCCCCCTCTTACGGAAAAATTATGGGTCTGCACTTTAGCAGAAAGTCTGGATCTGCCACTGATCATCTGTTCCATTGTCTTATATTTTGTATTCTTTCAGGCCTATGAAGAGGCAGCCAAGCGTCTACAGATGGAAAGAGAAGACAGGAAAAATATAATTCCAGAATTAAGGAAGAAATCAAGAAGAGATTACTATAAAAAACGACACGTAGATAAACTGGAAGATTTAGAGGCTGAAATAATTGATGAGGAATACTTGTTTGGAGATATGAAGTAGGTTGACTCGTCTGACGGAAATAATTCATTTGAATGGATGTTGATGGGTAGGAGGAATGTTCTGAAATCCAAATACACAAACATCCCCTTTTTGCTTAGTTTGAAAATGGCAAACTTATGTATTGTTTGTAACTTTGTATATAGGATACCTACACAATGCATGAATGATTCAATATAGAAAAATGGAAGTTTTGTTTTTGATATGAAAGATATTGTCGTGATTATAGATGAGCCAACTTGTGGGCGAGTCTATTATTTAAGACAATATTTGAAGTATCAGAAACAGAACTTTTAATATTCTTTTTATCGGTAATTTACTAAATAATTTGATAAAACAAATTTTTCAAAAATGAAAATAAGTTTCAAAAAATCGGGGGATTTGACAAATGCAAACTCTTATTGTAGATGTATACTTTGATGCACTAATTTACTAAATAGGCATGGTATAAGATACTTTTTGCCAATATTTTTTCTTACTCAAGCAGAAGAAAATACTGATAATATTTGCTTCACGAGATCAAAGGAAACTCATAAAATTACCAATAAAACAGTACATCTGAATCATTGCACACATATTTTGAACACATTAAGCCTAATATCATAAGTATAAGCATGTACTCCAGCATTTTCTGGTATATTGTTTGTACTGGCAAACCTATAATAAAGCATTCACTTTGATAAGGGAAACGATCCTCAGATATATTTTAGCGAAGGACTTTTGGCAGTATTTTTTCAAGGTTTAAATTTTTGGAAATTTGCTACTGTAAAATGTTTAATGCTCATTTGTGGTGCCTATAATTTTATGAAAAACACACACATACAAACTTTGTATGTATTGGTTCTGTAGTGATCTTCCTGTTTGAAATTAAAAAACTTTTATATATTTTAGCTCTGCAGTGATTTTTCTGTTTTCATTTGGGAAAATTATTTTGACTTATGTATCCAGTATGATGTTTCAGAGATGGTCAGTTGGTAAAAAAAACTTGGTGCAACAGACTCAATATATTATCAGTCCAAACAAAATTTGCATCAAACACTCTTTGTAGTATTATTGATTTCAAATGTACATTTGAAATATTGGCAAAGTGGCCAGCTAGGCCCCTGGCAAACAGAATTCAGTAGCCCAGCCAATAATTTTACTAGCCCAGGACTATATAATGTCAACCAAAATTGCAGGATATTTCAGTAGCCATTTTAAAAATTTTGGTATCCCAGGCCAATTTTTAGGTGGTTTGGGCTTCTTGGCCCCTGGTAATTTGCATCACTGTGTAAGGTTTCAAACTTCAGAGAAATTGAAACCAACTAGTAGATTGAGACTTGGATGTGTACAGCTAATATTTTCTATCCAAAATTCTTTTTACAAAACAAAAGACAAACTGAACAAGTCTACCAAATTCAGATGATTACTTATGTCAGTTTCCAAATTTGTATCCTAGAATGGAGTGTTAATTATGTTTTCCTAGATCATACATTTATGTAGTAAATGTGTCACAAAATACTACATTTCTCCATTTTGTATTGTTTGGTTTCAGATTAACAGATAAAGAAAAAAAGGATATAAAATACAAAAAGAAAGTATTACAGCTGGCCAAAGAACATCGTAAAGCAGGGGAAAAACAGAAGAGTGATCATTATTATATGCCGAAGGATGATGTCAAACCTTCGGAGAAGTATGAAGAGGACGAGACAGAGAAAGGACTTAATTATGAACAGAAAAGATGGGAAGAGGACCATGTTGATGCAGCATTGATGCGATTTGGTGCTAGAGATGCCAAACAAAAAGCTAAAGAAAAGAAAGCAGTGCAGGATTATGATATGATAATGGATGAGGAGATAGAATTTGTACAGGCCCTACAAATGCCAGGCACACGAAAAGTAAGTAAATTTCAGAATTATACCTTGAAAACATTCAGTTATACATGAATTCTATGAGAAGACCATACCGTATAGCGAATTATTTCCGCGGGTCAAAAATTTCGTGGCTTTGAGTGGAAAAAGTCTGCCAAAAAATTAAGCATTTTAAATTTTTCGCAGATTATCAAAGGGCCTATATATATCATAAGAACATATACAATCTATAACTTTCAGGGAATTTATTTTCGCAATTTTAGTCTATCCACAAAAACAAGGGAAAATAAAAACCTGCGAAAATTACCCACTTTATGGTATTACGTGAGGACATTCTTTTATAACACCATGAAATCTTACTCTTATTCGAATGCCCTTTGGTCTGTTAAACTTTACCACATGAAATGGTTGGAAATTATGTTTACACTCAATTATGTGTCTGTCCATCTTATAACATACTGTATTCAGATTTGTTTTAAAACTGATTTTTGGTTCAAAGGTCCAAGTTGATTTGGATTTGTGCATGCTGAGACATCAAATATTTTTAAATTCGGGGGTTTCTTAGAATCTACTTCTGAACAAACTTTGAATTTCACGTAAATTGTTGACTAAAAAAGCCAAGCCAAATGATGATGTGTTTATAAGTGTAAGTCATTGTGGTGTTATGCCTTTTGATACCTTGAAATTTATTAAATAAATTTATTTAAAAAAATTACACAAAGACTTCATACTCATGTGTAAGTTGTTTACCACTAAGTTTCCAGTAATTCCCCTTGAAACTTGATCGGGTATCATGTAATGCACATACTACAGTAGTCCCTCCATTATAATGCCACCCTGTTGCAAAAAAATGTGGCCTTATAATGGAGGTGGAATGATAAGGGAGGTATCAAATTAAGATTGGTTTTCTGTGATGGATTTGAATTGGTTTGATTTAAATATCATAATAAAAAAAAATTAAAATAAGACTTATTATACCTGGCTCTATAGGAGCCACTAGCTATCCATGAGCATATTTTGTTGTAAGTCACCAGCATAAGAGATCTTAGCCTTCAACATTAATGTTACAGTAACAGTAACTTTATACACTCTAGGCAATAATATAATTGCCACAAGAGGCAATATATACATAATACAATACAAAGGATGACAGAAGATAGTTGACACAATACATATATAGTTACATAGCTGCATTTCAACAGTGTCTATTACATTGCAGGATGAACCAGAAATCTCAGAGAAAGAAAGGAAGAAACAAACCATTGAGGAAACACAGAAAAGTCTGCCTATTTATCCATTTAAAGAAGATTTAATTGCAGCCATTGAGGAACATCAAGTTTTGATTATAGAGGGAGAGACAGGATCAGGAAAGACAACTCAGATACCTCAATATCTTCATCAAGCTGTAAGTTTAAACATCCTCCTGTATCAACTTTGATAATTTTCCAGAATTAGCCTTTGCTTTTTTGGTGCCCTGTGCTGTTGATTCACACCTTTAAGTTTTCTTTGCTTTGTTACAGCATTTCAGATTTTTTTTATAACATCTGACTTGAGATTTCAAAATGTTGATGAGAAATACTGACATGCATGCAAAAAAACCCTGTTTGGTGAACAAAAAATATAATGCTTTAATCCAAAGAACTTGATAGTATGTTGAAAATCACTAGTAATATTACATGGTAATAAAACATGAAATGAGTTATACAGAGTGAACTGATTTAAAATTTGTATAGTACATACAAGCAGGGCTTACCAGTTTGGTACTGAATATGATGAAATTCAACTATGATTTCCCTTTATAATGCAGAGAAAATTGTAGACATATTTGTGTTCTTTTGGCTCATTGATTTCTTTCTTATATAGTCAACCATGCATAACAAAAATGAAAGTAAACAAAAAAAAACTTCGTGTAGGTTCCATAATGTCATCTTTTTATAATAGGAGTAGGCACATCTTATCTTTTGGATAATTCAATTTTTCTCTTATACAGTCAATCATGTATAATGAAATTGTGTATAAAACAAAAGCCTGTGTAGACCAAACCTCAAATTTTGTCCTTAGTTTTAAAGCCTTTACCAATTAAAACAATCTAGTACATGTATTAAAAACCCTTGAAAGTAAAAAATGGAATTTGTCCTTAGTTTTTTGTAGTCAAATTTTGATCTAACTTCAATTTATAACACAGGGATATACAAGAAATGAGAAGAAGATTGGTTGTACACAACCCAGAAGAGTGGCAGCCATGTCAGTAGCAGCCAGAGTGGCAGAAGAGATGGGTTTTAAACTGGGAAATGAGGTGAATTTGTAACATTTGTTTTGCAAATATAGTGACTATTTGGAACTGAGAAAAAAAACATATTTGTATATCAGGTCAGATGAAATTCTACTAATTAAGTTAACTTGACCTTATAAATGAAGAAAGCCACTTGACTAAGGAAAAGATCTTTATCTTATTAAAATGTCATTTGATTGTCACTAAAGTTAAAGAACATTGTTGCATAGTTAAAATGCTTTTTCCTGGATCCTTAAATATCTGACTGTCAGGTTCAAGGTCTTATAAATACTTTATAAATACATTGGCTCTATACACTATATTAATATATAAACATATGCATACTGTCATTGGATGACTGTCTGGCTTTATAATTCAGCAATTCAACATTTATTTTTAGACAATACATCGGCAAATGATTACCGAAGCAAAAATAATGAAAGGAGGAATTCCAAAATCAAAAATCCCAAAATCATAGCATTTCATATCCAACACGAATTGAGACACCATGACAAAGACAAAACAAATACTGTGAAAGTACTATTGTTCTAGGGGTTCCAATTTTCGTGGATTTCATGGTTGCTGAAAACCACGAAATTAAATTCCCTATGAAATGGATTTTTCCAAAGAGTTTTAATGCATAGAATTCGAAACCATGAATTTAAGTACACACGAAATAGTGATATTTATGAAGACCACAGATATTGGTGTCCACGAATAAAAGTACTTCCACAGTAGACAAAAATGAATAAGAACGCCACAAAACTAAAGCACTAGCAGTGTGAACCCCTACAAAACTGAGATAACCATGGTTAATTACATAACTGATTATTTTGTTTAACAGGTTGGATACAGTATCAGATTTGAGGACTGTACATAACTATTCCTTTTGTTTGACAGGTTTGATACAGTATCAGATTTGAGGACTGTACATAACTATTCCTTTTGTTTGACAGGTTGGATACAGTATCAGATTTGAGGACTGTACATAACTATTCCTTTTGTTTGACAGGTTTGATACAGTATCAGATTTGAGGACTGTACATAACTATTCCTTTTGTTTGACAGGTTTGATACAGTATCAGATTTGAGGACTGTACATAACTAATCCTTTTGTTTGACAGGTTTGATACAGTATCAGATTTGAGGACTGTACATAACTATTCATTTTCTTGACAGGTTGGTTACAGTATCAGATTTGAGGATTGTACCTCAGAAAGAACCATGGTTAAATACATGACAGATGGAATGTTGTTACGAGAATTTCTGTCAGAACCAGATTTGGGAGGATACAGGTACATTTTATGTTTTATATTTTTTTACTCAATGATGGTGTAAAATCTTGATTAGATAGATAATATAGGTAGATAATAAGAAAGCCAATAAAATTTTGTGTTAGTAGTGAATGAGTATTAATCTTTTTTAAAGGCAAAAGCTTTTATTGAAGTTTTCACACGAAATCAAACAGATAAAAATAAACTTCTATAGCATTTGCTCTTTCTGATTAAGTATTTAAAACAGAGTCATGATTACACAAATAGATAAACTAGACGTAAGAAAAATTATAGAAACTGGGTTGTTGATATATCCTGCAGAGCTTTGACGTTTTCACATTATGACATCATAAAAGCTCCAAGGAACGACAGAATATCGTAACAACGAAAGGTTGATGCAACATTCAAAATCAACATTTTTTCGAGTAGTTCGGTAAAACAATCATCCATTTACAAAACCTTTACCGATAAAATGATAAAAAAACTACAAAACATGTTTTTGAACCTAAAAATGGCTGAAAAGGCGAAAATGAAATGTATGTCGAATTTCCCACGCAACTCGGGGAGAATTTGAAACCTGACATCAATAAATACAAATCTAAAATACAAAATGAAGGATGATAAACAAGTTATCAGTCTTTAGACAGCTGATGTATTGTAAAATATCATTCCGCTCGCCAGAATATGAAGCTTGGGGCACGTTCGCTATGCTCACTCGCCCCTGTGCTTCATATTCTGGCTCACAGGCTGATATTTTTCGATACATAGCTGTCAAGAGCCCGATAACATATACATAGGACTGCAAAAATTTTGAGGTTGTATAATGGTATGGTGCTGTCGTCGTCGTTGTCCTCTGTAGACACTTATGTTTTTGGTCAATAACTTTAGTTCCGATAGATCAGTCCTTACCAAATTATAAACAATGTTCCTTTGCACAAAAGGAAGGCTTGGATTTGTTTTTGTTATTGTGGCTCCACCTGTTTTCAAAAAAAGGGCCAAAAAGGGACAAATTGGGTGTTTTCATATATTGGGCTGTAGAATCTTTATTATTTATCAGAATTTGATGGGGTTTCTTTCTCTGTGCTCATGAGGAAATTTCTGATCTAGAGTATGTCAACGGAATTCATGTTGGATGTACCTTTCACGGGATAAATGGGCCCAAAAAGGGTGAATCTCAAAAATTTAAATTTATAAATTTTGTACGATTTTGATGCAGTTTTTTGCAGTTGGTTCCTTATGAAAAATTAACATAGCAAATAACCATTAGATTTTTGATAACTTGTTTCCTTTCGGAGCTATGAGGGCCAAAAGGGGCCATCATTGCAAATGTTCATATCGTCTTAAATTTTTAGCTCACCTCACAAAGTAAGGTGGGCTTATGTGATACCCCTAGCGTCCGCATCCGCATCGGCGTCCAGTTAGGAAGAATGGTTAAGGTCCATTCTTGCTTACTGACATGTCCCACATCAACCATATTGGTATGCCTGATGCATTTTTGGAAGACAACTGGAATGCATGCTTCAGATGCTGTCTCTGACCTACATTTTATGCATGAGCAACTTGGTTAGGTAGAATGGTTAAAGTCCATTCCCGCTAACTGACATGGCCCACATCAATCATATGGATATGTATGATGTATTTTGGGATAACAACAACAATGCATGCTTTGGATGCTGTCTGAGACCTGCGTCCGCGTCCGCATTGGCATCCGGTTAGGAAGAATGGTTAAGGTCCATTCCTGCTTACTGACATGCCCCATATCAATCATATTGGTATGCCTGATGCATTTTTGGATGACAACAACAATGCATGCTTCGGATGCTGTCTCTGACCTACATTTTACGCATGAGTGACTTGGTTAGGTAGAATGGTTAAAGTCCATTCCTGGTAAAAGACATGTCCCACATCAACCATATTGGTATGTATGATGCATTTTTGGATGACAACAACAATGCATGCTTCGGATGCTGTCTGAGACCTGCATTTTACGCATGAGCGACTTGGTTAGGTAGAATGGTTAAAGTCCATTCCCATTTACTGACATGTCCCACATCAACCATATTGGTACGTATGATGCATTTTTGGATGACAACAACAATGCATGCTTCGAATGCTGTCTGTGACCTATATTTTACGCATGAGCGACCTATATTTTACGCATGAGCGACTTGGTTAGGTAGAATGGGTAAAGTCCAATCCTGGTTACTGACATGTCCCACATCAACCATATTTGTATGTATGATGCATTTTGGGATGACAACAACAATGCATGCTTCGGATGCTGTCTGTGACCTACATTTTACGCATGAGCGACTTGGTTAGGTAGAATGGTTAAAGTCCATTCCTGGTTACTGACATGTCCCACATCAACCATGTTGGTATATGTGATGCATTTTGGTATGACAACAACAATGCATGCTTTGGATGCTGTCTTTGACCTACATTTTACGCATGAGTGACTTGGTTAGGTAGAATGGTTATAGTCCATTCCCAGTTACTGACATGTCCCACATCAACCATATTGGTATGTATGATGCATTTTTGGATGACAACAACAATGATCTTCAGATGCTGTCTGTGACCTATATTTTATGCATGAGCGACTTGGTTAATTAGAATGGTTATTTACAATGGTTAAGGTCTATTTCTGCTTACTGACATGTTCCACATCAACCATATTGGTATGTGTCATGCATTTTGGGATGATAGTCTTTGACCTATATTTTACGCATGAATGAATCTGTTACAAAGAATGATTATAGTCCATTCCTGTTTACTGACATGTTTAACATGTGACAATGCTGTGCAACGAGCTGAGCTTAGCAGACTGTGGCTGATTCTATGTTTATTTTTTATAGGATTTTGATGGAATTTTTTTTCTTTTGATTATTCTTGTTATAAGCTTTCTGTAAAATGTCAACAGATTTAGCATATCTCTTACCGTTTCCCAGATATAAGGAGTCAAAGGGGCCAAAATTGCAATTTTTCAAGATATGTAAAATCTTTATTTTTTAAATCGCATTTCGTTGGGAATTTTTTTTCTTTGGATTTGATGTAAGCTGTCAGTAGTATGTCAATAGATTTAGCATAACTCATACAGTTCCTAGCTTTCAGGGATCTAAAGGGCTAATTTTATGTTCCCTAGTTTGTGTCCAGCTAATTACTGTGTCAAGCTACTTATTCTGTCCATCTAGATACGGTGACAAGCTCTTAACTGTGTTCACATTCACTTTAAATTACACTTGTTCCAATTTTCAGTGGTAGACATGCTGCAGTCGTTTCATGCTGCTCTCAGCGTAGTCCTTTATTACAAAGGGACAAAAAAAAGGATTTGAGACACCCATAGTGTTTGAGGTATAGGGTCTGTAAGTCTCGTTGAATTTTGAAACTTCCGGGTACAGTGTTTGTACCCGGAAGTTGCATTTTCCACTACAATATATGACGTACCAAACAAAAAATCAAAAGTCATAATCCAAATAGGTCATGTTTTGGCGGGAAATGTTTTTGAATTTCTATTTTATCATGAAATCTCGGTGTCACATGACGAGACTTACAGACCGTATTGCAGTTCGTGCCATGAAAGTTCAACTGTATTTTACAAGTAAGTCAGAGCATTTACAAATAAATAACATTAAGGATGTATTCTCCTGAGGTTTCAGTCTTGTTAAAATCTCATTTATGAATAATTCTTTAAACTTGCCTTATGAGTGAAAATTTTTTGTTGATTTATATCATATAATGATATTCCCAATGGTGTCAAAAAACTATGTACCTATGACCAGAAGTTTTCGAGAAATGAAAAATTCTAATTTTTGACCAAAATTGACCATTGATCCCAGTCAGAATTTAGTGTATTTAGGGTAGGGGTAATGAAAATCATTTTTAAAGAAAAGTATGCATCTTATTCATATGATTTCTTTTCTAAAGTCTTTAAGATATTATTGTCCAATTATTTAAAACAAAAAATGGTGAGTTTTGATAGTTCTGTTGATGGAAAATTTGAAAAATCTTGAATTTTACAGATTTTACGATGTCTTGAATTTACCTCAAAAAGCAACATTTTCGTACATATATAAGTAATATTTCTTCAGATTAACGAGATCTAACAATGTGGAAACTTTGACAAAAAACTTGATGGTAGAAATCAATATTTTTGCCAAAAATGACCCCAAAATAGGCCAAATTTGATGATATTTGCACAAAACCACCAAAAATAGGGGTTTTCAACTGATGATAGCACAAAAATATGTACACAGACATATTGGTTTCTCTTCACAAATAATTTTTTCATGGTCTTCGCATTTTAAAAATATAGGTTTCGAGAAAAACTTGACGAAGGAAAATTTTGGCGTCTCAGGAGAATATATCCTTAACTACGTAAAAATTATCACACAATACAAGTGCTGTCATTAGCAGTAAGATTAAAGGAAGAGGATGTCAAATGAACAGTTAATAGGGTTTTGTCATGTGACAACATGTATTTACTACAAAATTCCAATTTGAATACATTTCTGTCCAACACATGACACCCTAGGATTATACATTCAAGAATTTGATTTTTGATATCATGTCCAAAATGCAACAAATAAGGTACTTTTCCTCACTAGAAAGTTTGAAAACAGAATGAAATTTACAGGTGCTATAAGAAAAACACCTGTAACTTGGCATGGATATGCTTCCAGTTGAGACATATATACTTGACCCCTTGATAAATGACAATTTGCAACCCATATATGTACCCCTAAATTTTTGATAAATGACAATTTGCAACCCATATATTTATCAATTATGGACTTTTTACGAGGTCAATATGTTATATATAGACCTGTTAGGTTTATATTGACCGAGGACGTAGTCCGAGGTCAATATATCCCTAACAGGTCCATATATAACATATTGACAGAGTAAAAGGTCCATTATTGTTATATTACATATGTAGTTTTGGTTGTATCTCATTGCATTTTTGTCTAGTAAGATCTTGTCAACACGTCTGAATTTATTTCCAAGTAGAAGCTCTGGTTGAAGGCGAAAATGAAATCAATCTGCACACTGACAAGAGTGATTTGTTGCATGTGTGCTTAAAAACACCATGCGACAACTTTTAAATCTATTTGTATCGATTTCTGCTGTTTAATATCTCCGTGCTCTTAATATGTGTAAAGACCATACTTTTTGTCTCGCTTGCGACGAAAGTCGCTGAAAGCGAGACATAGGTATAGCAATCCGGCGGCGACGGCGGAGGCGGTGGCGGCGGCATAATTTTTTTTCTTAAACCTTCATAACTTTTCAAGGGTAATACATACAAACATCATCTTTGGTCCACAGCACCACCAAGTGATGACCTTTCCAGCAGCATATATTTTGGATGACCTTGACCTTGTTTTCATGGTTCAATAAGCACATAAACATTGCGACATAGTTTCACATTCAAGTCCTTTTCTCAGGAACTATAATACCTAGACTTGTCATATTTGGTCTATAGTGAGATCTATATGGGTACACGGCAGTCTGACACCTGTCATGTTGCCTTGACCTCAATTGCATGGTTCAGTGAACTTAGAAAATCTGCGACATAGTTTCACATTCAAGTCCTTTTCTCAGTAACTGTTACACCTAGACCCGTCATATTTTGTTTGTAGGGAGATCTATATGGGTACACGCCAGTCTGAGACCTGTCATGTTTCTTTGACCTCAATTTCATGGTTCAGTG
>MJUU01019728.1:108706-119291 GCA_002080025.1 Modiolus philippinarum
ATCCAGGACAAATACAATGAATGGGTATGTGAAATTGACATCAGGTAAACTGGCCCATATCCAGGACAAATACAATGAATGGGTATGTGAACTTTCTTCCTTGAAGGTCAAACTTTTTTGAGGAACCTTTAGTGTACATTCAGTAATAGGAAAATTGTTGTAAATCAAAGTCTTCTTGCAGATAATGTTACTATTTACACTCTCATTATTTATTTTCTGTTGCCCAAATATATATGTTTATTCATGTTTAGGCTGGCTGAACACCTTTCTTAATCAAAAGGGATTTTAAATGTCTGACCTATAAATAAAA
Organism: Modiolus philippinarum; assembly: GCA_002080025.1. Lineage (NCBI taxonomy): Eukaryota > Metazoa > Mollusca > Bivalvia > Mytilida > Modiolidae > Modiolus > Modiolus philippinarum. The sequence goes on from MJUU01019728.1 coordinate 109,017, forward strand.
TCAATGACCTATTGAGGAAATTTAAACCTCTTTTGTAAACATTTTAGGCAAACACATCTACCAATTGATTGAAAGTAACAACAATTGATTGACAGACCAGTATTGTGAAAGTAACTGTAAATATTTTTTAAAATCACGTGACTGTTTCAGCCAATGAAATTGATAGGATACTTTGTCATATGTAATATATATATATATATATATATATATATATGGGTTGCAAATTGTTATTTTTCATATATGGGTTGCAAATTGTTATTTATCAAAAATTTAGGGGTCAAGTTTTGGCAAATGATGCATATTCAAGTCATTAAACAAAGATTGCTAGAGGAAATGGTATAGCTGGGTACCACAAAGAGTAAAATATAATTGTGTATGTACAGTGATATATCATGGATATAACCACTCTAACATTTTTCAATGAAATATATATTGTTCTAAAGAATGAGATAGCAAAATTGATGAAAATATTAGAATAATGTAACAACATGCCAAGTTTATTTATATGATGAAAAAAACTTGACAACTGATAAAAATAAATAAATATGTCACTTCTCAAAATACCAGAAGTACCAGTACAAGGTATGTATTGTCAAAAACATTTTCTGTGATATTTGAGTATTCTGATAATGCCATACAATTTTTGTTCAGTTACTATTGATGAAATAAATGTAAAGAAAAAGAATTGAATTGAGATAATTTTTTTCAGTGTGATGATAATTGATGAAGCTCATGAGAGGACATTACATACAGACATATTGTTTGGTTTGGTGAAGGATATAGCAAGATTTAGACCTGATCTCAAACTACTTATATCTAGTGCTACATTGGATGCAGAGAAATTTTCTGAGGTATATATTATAGATGAGGCATTCTCAAACAAGTGTTTTTTCTTAAGATTTGAATATTTTAGTTACATTAATAAAGGCATCACAGACAGTAAATCAACCAAAGTGTTGTTTCATTGTGATGTGAATCAAGTGTAAAACAAAATTTATTCCTATGATTCCCTCAAGTTATCTATGTGTGAATGATGATATTAATTCTGTGTTCCAGTGATTCCTCAGGTGTATCCAAAATATTTGGAATTAAACAAAAATACCATATAACAGGTTATTTATATTGATAAAAACTTCCTCGGACATGAGAGGAAAAAGTATGCAAAGAAAATTTAGCTTTTCAAATTATCATGTCTTATGTATGTTTCCATATTTTTTTCAAAAGAAATGAATTCTTGAATATGTATATTTGTAAACATTATTTATGAATTAAATTATATACAAGGAGCTTCATTTGGATTCAACAGTACATATTTTCGCATTGTTGATGCATAAAATTATATGTCACAAAGAACTCGAAATCATGAAGTTGTTCTGCAATTTGGCATGGAGAAGACATATTTGTAATGTTGGATGGACAAACAGAAACTTCAATATGACCTATGAAGGAATTTTGTTGTCACTTATCAGCTTCAATTTCATTTGACTAGATTTTTAAATATCATAGGGGTAAAAAAAAGTATCACATTTATGCATACACTTACATCATTACCCTTTCCCCATAAAACATGATAAGACAGTACGAAAATTGACATCATAAAGTCAAAATACGATCAGCAAATATCATAAAGATTACAGCAACACTTATATCAACTGTTATATACATGTACATTATTCATTTGGAAAATAATTTTGTTGAGAAAAATATTGAAATATACTGTAGTCAAATATTTTTATTTTTGTTATATTGTAGTTTTTTGATGATGCACCAATTTTCCGTATACCTGGCAGAAGGTATCCTGTAGATATTTACTACACCAAAGCCCCAGAGGCTGACTACCTTGATGCTGCAGTTGTTTCTGTACTCCAGATACATGTCACTCAACCTGAAGGAGATATATTGGTGTTTCTGACTGGTCAAGAGGAAATTGAAACATCCAATGAAATGCTACAGGTATAAATAGGTAGTGCTTTATAGGTTTAACTTGAAGGTATATTATACTCCCACTCAACGAGTGGGTGGTATGTTGGAATACCCTTGTCCATCTGTCCGTCATTCCGTCATTCTGTCCGTCCGTCTGTCCATCCATCCATCCGTCATTCCGTCATTCTGTCATTCCATCCAACATTTTTTCGTCACAAAACTCTGGTCTCCTTTGCAATTTGTATGCTGCTTTGTTATACGACCGCAAAAAAAATGGTATGGTGTTGGCGTCGTCCGTGTCGTCGGCGTCTGTGGACAACATAACTTTGCTTCTAGTGGACGGATCATTATGAAATTTTAGTATGATGTATCTTGGCACACGCATAAACAGAGGGAATTTTGAGTTGGTGGCCCCGCCCGTTTTAGAAAAAGGGGCCAGAAAGGGGTGAAATTAGGTGTTTTCACATATTTGACTGTAGAATCTTTATTATTTATTGGATTTTGATGGGGTCTGTTACAGTGTGCTCCTGAGGAATTTCAAATCTGTAGTATGCCAAGGGATTTCACATAGCATGTACTGCTCACGAGATATATGGGGCTCAACAGGGGCAAATCCCCCCAAAAATAATTTTTTTTATTTTAAGTCCGATTTTGATGCAGTTTTTTTCAATGGATTCCTTGCAAAAAATTAATATGGTGCTCAGCTATTAGATTTTTGGTAACTTGTTTCCTGTCCCAGCTATGAGGGGCCGAACGGGTCCAAAATTGCGAATTTGCAGATTATGTAGAATATCTATTTTTCATCGGATTTCAATGGGATTTTTTTCTTTGGATTCCCCTTGATCTAAGCTTTCAGGAGTATGTCAACGGATTTGGTGTAGCTCTAATTGTTTCCGAGCTACAAGGGGTCAAAGGGGCCAGGATTGCAATTTGTCTAAATATGTCAAATCTTAATTTTTCATCTGATTTCGATGGGATTTTTTTCTTTGGATTCCTCTTGATCTACGCTTTTAGCACTACCTCAACAGATTTTGTGTTGCTCTTACTGTTTCCGAGCTACAAGGGGTCAAAGGGGCCAAAATTGCAATTTTTCTAAATATGTGAAATCTTTATTTTTCAGTGGATTTCGATGGGATTTTTTTCTGTGGATTCCTCTTGATCTAAGCTTTCAGAAGTATGTCAACTGATTTGGTGTAGCTCTTACCGTTTCCGAGCTACAAAGGGTCAAAGGGGCAAAATTGCAATTTTCTAAATATGTCAAATCTTTATTTTTCATCAGATTTCGATGGAATTTTTTTCTTTGGATTTCTATGAATGTAAAGTTTTAGTTGATAGTAACATATTTTGCATAGCTCTTACATTTTTTTTTATCAATAAGTGATCAAAGGGATTGATTTTTTCCCTAGTTTGTTTCCAGCTAATAACAGTGTCAAGCTTCTTTTTTGTGTCCACCTAATTATTGTGTCAAGCTCTTTACTGTGTCCACATTCACTTTGAACTACTTTTGTTGAAATTTCAGTGGTCGACATGCTGTGGTCGTATCATGCTGTGCTCGGCGTAGCCCTTTATTAGCTCACCTGGCCTAAAAGGCCATGTGAGCTATTGCCATCACTTGGCGTCCGTCGTCGTCCGTCCGTCCGTTGTCCATCCGTCGTAAACTTTTTCAAAAATCTTCTCCTCTGAAACCGCTTGGCCAATTTGAACCAAACTTGGCCTGAATTATCACCAGGGTATCTAGATTCAAAATTGTGTTCGATTAGTCCGAGGACCAAACAACATGGCTGCCCTTACTAAAAATAGCACATAGGGGTAAATTGCTGTTTTTGGCAAATGACTCAAAAACCATTACAGATATCAAAAATCTGACAGAAGTAAAAGTGATCAGCATGACAAGATCTACCTGCCCTGTAATTTTGAAGAAAATCCGAAAATCTGTCTTAGAGTTATTGCCCTTTTTCCGTGAAAATTTCAAAATTTTGATATTCTTTATTTTTTATCGCAAAAACTACAACAGATAGAGGTCAACTTTAAATTGCAAAAATGTTCAGCATATCAAGATCTACCCACTTTGAAATTTTGAAGAAAATCTCACTACCCATAAAGGAGTTTTTGCCCTTTATTGGTCAAATTTAAGAAATTTCATACTTTTTGTCATCAATTTAAAAAATCTTCTCCTCAGAAGCCACTGGGCCAATTGTTACCAAACTTGACCTGAATCATCACCAGGGTAGACAGTTTCAAAATTGTGTTTGATTAGTCCGAAAACCGAGCAACATGGCTTCTGTTACTAAAAATAGAACAAAGGAGTAAATTGCATTTTTTGCAAATAACTCGAAAACCGTTACAGATATCAAAAATCTGATTGGGAGTGAAAATAATCAGCATGTTAAGGTCTACCTGCCCTGCAATTTTGAAGAAAATCCAAAATCTAGTGTTGGAGTTATTGCCCTTTTTCTGTAATATTTTCTAAATTTTAATATATATATTTTTTTTACTTTAGAAAGTGTAACAGATAGAGGTCAAGTGTAAATTGCAAAAAGGTTCAGCATATCAAGATCTACCCACCCTGAAATTTTGAAGAAAATCCAAAAATCTTTGTAGGAGTTGTTGCCCTTTTTCATGGAATTTTCAAATTTTGTCGTCTTTTAAATTCATAACTAGAGAAGATGAAGGTTTAGTGTAAATTGATTAAAATGTTTGCCATGCTATGGCAACGTGTAAACTGGTGTATTAAATTGTTCATTGACCACCATTTTCAAAATGGCCGCCAAAAAAAGGCTGGAAAATTCAACATTTTCCGATTTCAATGAAATTTGGTTTCCAAGTGGATATTGATGTTGCGACTTCAAAACAGATGCTGAAAATTGTTCGTTGACTGCCATTATCAAAATGGCCACCAAAAAAGGCGGGAAAATTTAACATTGTTCAATTTCAATGGAATTTGATTTCCGAATGGGTATCGATGACGCAAATTCAAACAAATGTTAAAAATTGTTCGTTCACCGCCATTTCAAAATGGCTGCCAAAAAAGGCGGGAAAATTCAATATTGTCCAATTTCAATGAAATTTGGTTTCCAAGTTGATATTGATGTTGTGAATTCAAAACTGATGTTAAGAATTGTTTGCTGACCGCCTTTTTAAAATGGCAACGTGTAAACTGGTGTATAAAATTGTTCATTGACCACCATTTTCAAAATGGCCGCCAAAAAAGGCGGGAAAATTCAATATTGTCCAATTTCAATGAAATTTGGTTTCCAAGTTGAAATTGATGTTGTGAATTCAAACTGATGTTAAGAATTGTTTGCTGACCGTCATTTTAAAATGGCAATGTGTAAACTGGTGTATAAAATTGTTCATTGACCACCATTTTCAAAATGGCCGCCAAAAAAAGGCGGGAAAATTCAATATTGTCCAATTTCAATGAAATTTGGTTTCCAAGTTGATATTGATGTTGTGAATTCAAAACTGATGTGAAGAATTGTTTGCTGACCGCCATTTTAAAATGGCTGCCAAAAAAGGCGGGAAAATTCAACATTGTCTGATTTCAATGAAATTTGGTGTCCAAGTGGATATTGATGTAGCGACTTCAAAAGTCGTGTGGAAAATTGTTTGTTGACCGCTTTTATTAAAATGGCCACCAAAAAGGCGGGAAAATTCAACATTTTCCTATTTCAGAGAAATTTGGTTTCCAAATAAATATTGATGTGGTTACTTAAAAATATGGTTTTAAAAATTGTTGTTGACCCCCATTTGCAACAATATGTCTCAACTTCAAAACTGGTGTTGAAAGTGGTCGTAAGCAAGTACATTTTTGTCAACAATGGGCAACAAAGAAATATCAAACTTTAAATACAGTTTAAGATATTGGTGGTGTTTGAGCTAACAAAGTTTGAGAGACTTAACTTCAACTGTATAACTTAAAATGTTAGCTTCATTGTGGCAAATGAAAGCCAGGTGAGCGATACAGGCTCCTGGGAGCCTCTAGTTGTAATTAGTTGTGGGTTGTAAGCTATTTTTAGCACCTTCTGATATCAGCTTCCTGTTTGAAGGGACTTTGAAATTTTACTGCATTTGTTATAATAGTGAAATTTTTGTCACAAAATTCTCCTGTCACCTTGAAGGGATTCGTTTGAAATTTATGTAACGTGCTATGCATTGTAAGATATTTTAAGTGCCTCTGATATCAACTTCCTGTTTGACGGGTCTTTGAATTTTACTGTATTGGTCAGTTGTAAAATTTTCATCACAAAATTCTCTGGTCTCCTTGAAGGGATTCATATAAATTAGATATGCTGCTTTGTTTCATAAGTTGTGTCTTGTGAGTGATTTTTAGTGCTCTCTGATATCTACTTCCTGTTTACAAGACTTTGAATTATTACTGTATTTGTCATAATATTGAAATTTACATAATTTTGTCACAAGCTTTGTTGTATGCTGCATTTTCTGACTTGTGGGTTACTTCATTCTGTTTATGTCTTGAGGATTGAATAATTATGTTCATGCTTGCATCGTGTCCACACTTGTACTGTGTTGACACCTATATTGTGTCCACACACACTTAAATTTGCACTAACCATATTGATTCAGGGTTCAACGAGTGGGAGTATGACTGGTTGCCTTTCGGTGACAGATCTTGTTGTGTTTTAGATTGAGAAGGGGAAATTGAAACTTGATACTGTGTTTTAGATTAAATTGTACATATTCATCATTGTGGAGGATTTATTCTTATGTTTCTAATTCATGTGCAGTATTTTGAAAGAGGTAAAAATGTATTGCCATTTTTGTCTCGCCCGTGACGAGTGTCGCGAAAGCGAGACATAGGCGTGCAAAGTATGATGGCGACGGCGACGGCGGCGTAAACTCAAGTTTTAATACAGAAGCCATTGATGTAGGAACTTTATATTTGGTCCATATGTAGCTTACGGCGAACNAAATACTATTAGTAATTTGTTTTGCTCAGATGGATTTCTCAGCTCGTATTGCATCTCGTGCTTCGCACTCGATGCAATACAAGCTGAGAATTCCATACTCGCAAAACAAATTACTAATAGTATATATACATCTGAATCTTTGCACACATATTTTGAACACATTAAGCCTAATATCATAAGTATAAGCATGTACTCCAGCATTTTCTGGTATATTGTTTGTACTGGCAAACCTAAAATAAAGCATAAGGGAAACGATCCTCAGATATATTCTAGCGAAGGACTTTTGGGAGTATTTTTTCAAGGTTTAAATATTGGAAAATTTGCTACTGTACAATGTTTAATGCTCATTTGTGGTGCCTATAATTTTATGAAAAACACACACATACAGACTTTGTATGCATTGGTTCCGTAGTGATCTTCCTGTTTGAAATGAAAAACTTTTATATATTTTAGCTCTGCAGTGATTTTTCTGTTTTCATTTTGTGAAAATTATTTTGACTTATGTATCCAGTATGATGTTTCAGAGATGGTCAGTGGGCGACAGACTCAATATATTATCAGTCCAAACCAAATTTGCATCAAACGCTCTTTGTAGTATTATTGATGTACATTTGAAATATTGGCAAAGTGGCCAGCTAGGCCCCTGGCAAACAGAATTCAGTAGCTCAGCCAATAATTTTACTAGCCCAGGACTATATAATGTCAACCAAAATTGCAGGATATTTCAGTAGCCATTTTAAAAATTTTGGTATCCCAGGTCAATTTTTAGGTGGTTTGGGCTTCTTGGCCCCTGGTCCCTGTGTAAGGTTTCAAACTTCAGAGAAATTGAAACCAACTGGTAGATTGAGACGTGGATGTGTAACAGCTGATAATTTCTATCCAAAATTCTTTTTACAAAAATACCATCAAAACACAAAAGACAAACTGAACAAGTCTACCAAATTCAGATGATTACTTATGTCAAGTGTGCAAATCCAGTTTCCAAATTTGTACCCTAAAATGGAGTGTTAACAATGTTTTCCTAGATCATACATTTATGTAGTAAATATGTCACAAAATACTACATTTCTCCAATTTGTATTGTTTGGTTTCAGATTAACAGATAAGGAAAAAAAGGATATAAAATACAAAAAGAAAGTATTACAGCTGGCAAAAGAACATCGTAAAGCAGGAGAAAAACAGAAGAGTGATCATTATTATATGCCAAAGGATGATGTCAAACCTTCGGAGAAGTATGAAGAGGACGAGACAGAGAAAGGACTTAATTATGAACAGAAAAGATGGGAAGAGGACCATGTTGATGCAGCATTGATGAGATTTGGTGCTAGAGATGCCAAACAAAAAGCTAAAGAAAAGAAAGCAGTGCAGGATTATGATATGATAATGGATGAGGAGATAGAATTTGTACAGGCCCTACAAATGCCAGGCACACGAAAAGTAAGTAAATTTCAGAATTATACCTTGAAAACATTCAGTTATACATGAATTCTATGAGAAGACCATACCGTATAGCGAATTATTTCCATGGGTCAAAAATTTCGCGGCTTTGAGTGGAAAAAAGTCTGCCAAAAAATTAAGCATTTTAAATTTTTCGCAGATTATCAAAGGGCCTATATATATCATAAGAACATATACAATGTATAACTTTCGCAGAATTTATTTTCGCAATTTTAGTCTATCCACAAAAATAAGGGAAAATAAAAACCTGCGAAAATTACCCACTATACCGTATTACATGAGGACATGCTTTTATAACACCATGAAATCTTACTCTTATTCATATGCCCTTTGGTCTGTTAAACTGTACCACATGAAATGGTTGGGAATTATGTTTTACCCTCAATTATGTGTTTGTCCATCTTATAACATACTGTACTCAGATTTGTTTTAAAACTGATTCCAAAGTTGATTTTTGGTTCGAAGGTCCAAGTTGATCTGGATTTGTGCATGATGAGACATCAAATATTTTTAAATTCGGTGGTTTCTGAGAATCTACTTCTGAACAAACTTTGAATTTCACGTAAGTTATTGACTAAAAAAGCCAAGCCAAATGATGATGTGTTTATAAGTGTAAGTTGTTGTGGTGTTATGCCTTTTGATACCTTGAAATTTATTAAATATAGATTACACCACAAGATCCCGTTCATTACCATATTTTATCCACTAGAGATAGTTAAATTTCAATAATTTTAATTGCGAGGCTTGCCGAGCATTTTAAAATTTTTTAATTTAACTATCGAGAGTGGATAAAATATGGTAATAATCGGGATGAAGTGGTGTAATCTTTTTCTCTAATGATCAATGATAAACACCGAGAATCGTATTCCGAAAAGATTTGGCGGGAAATAGCACGGGGCTTTATTCAACATACGTTGAATAAAGAAAATTTATCTAACGGGTCGAACCGGATTAAACTTGACATATCATTAGAGAAATAAATTTATTTAATAAAATTACACAAAGACTTCATACTCAGTATGTAAGTTGTTTACCACTAAATTTCCAGTAATTCCCCTTGAAACTTGATGGGGTATCATGTAATGCACATACTACAGTAGTCCCTCCATTATAATGCCACCCTGCTGCAAAAAAAAAAAAAATTGACCTTATAATGGAGGTTGAATGATAAGGGAGGTACAGTAGACTCCACGAAATCGAATATCGGATAAAGGAATAGATCGGCAAATCGAATATGATTTCAAAACACCAAACCATTTCCCATAGTTATAGTGTTAATTTCTCCGCCTAATTGGATATCGGATAAGAGAATATATCGCCTATTTGAATAAAAAATATGCGGCTTGTGCTGATCAGAGTCATTGAAATCGAATATTCTAATTACAGGTAACTACAGGTAAACATTCGCGCGGAAGTGTCAACAGTTGACGAAGCCATAAATCTGCCAGGAAATCAATAAATATTACCTAATTAATAAAAAATAAAACATAAATAGTGTTCAGTTCTTTTGTTTTTGTGTATTCATAAGTTTTAATAGTGAGAATTTTGTTTGGTTTTGTGTATTTCTGTCTAGGCAGCGAGATCGTGAAGTCAGAGGTAATTTGCATATTGTTGTATGTCTGTACAACGAAAATCAATAACAAAATGTATTTAATAAAAGAATAAAATATGATTTGACTTCCTTTCTATTGCTTTTGTATTTAATTAATTTTTTGGGGCGAAAATCATTTGATTTGTCAATGGTTTTGTGTATTTCTCATGTAAAACAGAGCAAGGGAGATAAATGTCGAGGAGAAGTCATTTGCATAATTTGCATATTTGTTTGAAGTTCCTGTGAGACAATGCACGGCGGTTATTAGACATAATTTATTACAAGAAATCAGTCCTAGGTCCTTAGATCATGGTGTATTTCTATAAAAGGTCTCCAAATTGTGTAATCAGGAAGATTCTACAAAGATAGATC